>BROG01001908.1:0-22511 GCA_030159075.1 Atrina japonica | reverse complement strand
ATATATATATATATATATATATACGTGTGTGTGTATGTGTGTGTGAGTAAACACTGAAATAATGATGAAATATACATTAAAATAATAATAAATGATAGAAATGTGTTAAATGATATTTAAGCGATATGAGCTGTCGAAAGTGAGACATTTTACATTCCTACTTTATGTTATATTTTTATCGCATACATCCCAAAGATACCTGTAACAATTGGATGCGTATAATTGTAAACGGTCTTGCAAACGTAATCCGTAATATTCGTTTTCTATTATCCGTCATTACTATTAGCATTACAAATTAACTTTCAGTGATTTTTACGAAGATTACCGAGTCTTTAATACGCCCGTGCTATTGTAGTTTCTATTCCTATTACCGTTTGTGTTTATTTTTGTAGTTCATCATTTCATACATAAATCAGGCAAAGTTCGTCTTTTTCGTCGTTTCAAAGTATTCATTTCTAATATTGTCCACCTGCCAGGTTTACCGGGTGATCTCGATCCATTTTTAACTCGTCCTATCGCATTATCGGCTTTATCATTCTTGACACATATTAACTACACTGGGCAAGGGGGCACGATCGTAAAACATGAAGTACGCATAGTTGTCAATGTCAGCATCAATTTCAGGGCAACGTGGACTATTGAAAAACAAAAAATACCAGCTATGTTTAATCACATAGTCATCCAATATCTACATATATTTTAAATAGCATTGAAACGCGCATATTTTACAAAATACTACTTTCAAATAAAAATCACGTTCTGTATTTTAAAGTAAATATAAAACATAGAATAATCGTCCGCCTTTAACACACGCCGACTGTCTCCAAGTCAGAAATGGCTGATAGGCCAAGCACGTAAAGGACGAAAATCCCCTTGACCGAATTACGAAGTACATTTGATATGGCGGAAGAGTTTATCTGAAAGGTCATTGAATACGGAAATACAGTCGGATTTTTTAAGATACGTGAACACTTAAATTCAAATAAAACAAATAACTTCGAAAATAAAATCTTTTACAACGTTTCATGTGTTTCATAATTTATTTGAACACCCATTTTATCATATTCTCGTTTATATGTCATGGGGAAAAACATCAATGTGACAGCTTTTATCACTTTAACTAATAAAATGGTTATCAAAAAGCATTATTTATATGAATTACAAATTATCAGTAATTATTATAAGTAAAAATAAAGAGAAAAGAAGACCTTAATGACAGTGACGGCAAAAGAATTCAAAGTGTCTACGGACAACTCTGATTTTAGAACAAAAACGAATATATGTCCGGTGTCCAGAGTTGTCATATTGTACTCATTTCACAATAACTAGATCTGGACAATGTTTAAGTCCTGGTTGTGAGGTTTGTGACACACAGCAATCTATTTCTGTGCCATCGTCGTCATTACATAAATGTACACAAAAGTTTTCGAATACGAGATTGTATCAACCATTGTATGGATTTAAGCAATTCAGACAAAGTGTCTGGTTCTACGTCTTCATGTTTTGCCCATCGTCAAGGAAGTGCATTCAAGGTGACAGACGACGAGAGTGTAAACAAACGTTTTCGTTCAACCACTACTGACGATGATGGTGTCCAAACACTATTGGAAAAGAAGGGTTCTAAAACACTAGACTTGCAACGCATTTAGCCGTTTAAAACTATTGTGTTTTGGTTGTTCATCCGTAATAAGATCACATCTCACTGATGCATGCGGGATTTACATATTGGCGTCGGTGACAAAATAATTTAATGTCATGTAATCAAATAAAATAACGACCTCATTATCGGTTAATACATATAGTTATCAACTCAAGAAAGAATTATCTCTTTCGTGGGTTGATATGAAAATAAAACAAAACCTGTTTTGCAATATTGTCCCATTATTCCTAGCCCACATCCAGTTGGGCATGACCCATTTATATGATTGCAGGTAATACCATCTCTACAAGAGCCACACGTGGATGAGCATGATGTCCCAAATGCTCCTGGACTGCAAGCTGCAAGATAAATTAGGTC
This sequence comes from Atrina japonica, assembly GCA_030159075.1. Lineage (NCBI taxonomy): Eukaryota > Metazoa > Mollusca > Bivalvia > Pterioida > Pinnidae > Atrina > Atrina japonica. Next base: position 20,494 of record BROG01001908.1, on the reverse strand, counting down.
ATCCTTTGCAAAATTCATATAAATAACAAGAGTTCCGACAGATTTGTACGCTTACGAAAATAAAAGAAAAGTACTTACTAATGGTGCGAAATAATTAATTAAAATTGATAAATTTGCCAAATGTATATATCGTAAGCGTACAAATTTTGCCGTAACTATTGTTATTCATATATACATTTTTAAAAATATTTATAAATGAGGTGGTAAATATGAATTTTGATTCTGCAAGAACAAGAGGCCCCTGATCTCACCTCTGGAGGTCCATGTTTGTCCAATGTTCACCAAGTTTGCACATTGTATCCTTGGGCGCGTTTTACGAGAGGATCCTACGTCTCAGACTTCGTCGTAAACCCACAATCTCGACTGGTGTACAAGTAATAAGGACTTATGACTTACGACAAAATCAGATCATGATGAGTATGCAGAGACAGTGATTAGACCTAAGTAATTTATTCAATGTCATAACTGGTCTATATGAATGTATCTGGTAAAACATCCATAAGCTATCAAGATCATATTTCAAAATGTCCAAAAATATCTTAAGATTGTATCTACGGTGGCATTGATAAAACAATCTTCCGTGAAACGTGTTGTTATACGTATATAGATATGAAATGTGAAACTATAAAATAACAAATCATTTCTTTTTAAAAGGAACCTTAACCTGTCATCTTTATCTTGGAAATATAAATATGTAGTGTCTTTTAAGTCAACTGTTACACAAATAAAAAAAAAAAACTTCGTTAAGAGTTTATCAGTATATCATACTTTCGTTGCAGTAATTTCCCTTGTATCCATCAGAACATCCAGTGGGACAGGTTCCATCTCTGACGTCACAAGTTGCACCACCCTCACAGTTGCCACTGCAAGTTTCTGAACATCCAATGCCGTATGTACCAGTACCACATGCTGTTCAAAATTAGTCGAAATAATGATTCACAGTTATGAAGAATTAAAAACATATGCAAGAAAAGGTAAATATCACGTAGGGATACCTTTACACAAACAAACATACATAAACAAGCGCGCACAAAAATACACGCACAAATCCGAATCACATATTTGACTATATATATGCACTTATTGAGAATCAGTGTTGACTTTATATTTGGAATGATAACGGTAAACTTAATAACCCTCGTTTGAAAAACACTTGTATATTTAATTTAAGCATGATAAATAAGGCTTGTACCTGTGTTATATGATATAACATAACTTGGGGCAGTGTAAAGTTTTTAAATGAATGGACGGAGCCCATCTAGTTATTGCTGTGATTTAGAACCCCTTTAAGGCAGGATAACCGACGAACCGATTCTATGGAGATCGGAAAATTCCTATTTGTGATCGCTATATCCTTTTTTGCCTATATCATATTGCTCAACATGATTTAAAACCCGATTTTTGATAAATTACTGTTACGTTTTGGCGTTTTGATTCTGCCTTCATGCCAATAAAATTGGTTTGCATACCTCACGAAAATGGAAATTCGTTTGATTTATTATGAGAATTAATCTCAGTCTGCATGTTCTACCTAATTTGAATGTGGGAAATCCAAATCGGATGTCTATTTGGCAATTCATGTTACGGTTTATCAAAAAACCCAGTTCTGTAGAAAGCACCATGAATTTCGAGTAGGCTTGAATGTAAAAAAAAATGTGGTGTACACTGAAGTGATTTTGTTTAAATGCAAACTTTATATTTATTTGGTTGACTATTATTTGTGTGAGTATGTTTAATTGTTTAACAGTTCCAATGTGTATGTACTCACACACACACACACACACACACACACACACACACACACACACACACACACACACACACACACACACACACAGATATATATATATATATATATATATATATATATATATATATATATATATATATATATATATATAATATATATATATATATATATATATATATATATATATATATATATATATATATATATATATATATATATATATATATATATATATATAAATTTCAGATGCCAAAGTATAAATCAATAGAATGTCCAGGACATAGATACAAATCCGGTAAAAATGGACAAACACGGACCTCTGGAAGCCAAGAGGTGGGATCACGTGCCATGGAGGAGTAAGCATCCCCTGTCGACCGGTCACACCCACCGTGAGTCCACAGTCAAGTCCAATGAAATAAGTGAGGAGTTTATTCTCGTCACAATTGGTAGACGTCTCAACAACCGCCAACGAAAAGGCAACTCAACATTTCACTTAGTGAAACAGAGTAGTCGCAAACAACACTATTATACCGACCGTAAAATTTGCGGAACGTTGACATTAAACACGGTTTTAGATATCCCTGTGTCAATAATTTGTCAGTGAGTAGTTTACCTCTGTATACGAAATTTTCATATGTTATGCACGCCCTTGCATATCGGATCATTTGTGAAATATAAACTCCATATGCGGGTGACTGAGGGATATTACTACTTACATGTGGAAAATTTACGATGGGAAAGCCGAAGTCGTCGCGTTTATCGTATATCTTAGTTGCTAATATCCCGTCTGTGTTTATATTAAGTAAAATGTCTAAGTATGAAGCGTGTGTGCTTGATTTTGTTGTATCTTTAATTTCTAGTTCGCTGGGGTATATCACATTGACACATGTATGAAAAATGTCGTTATTAATTGACAAAACGTCGTCGATATATCTAATTGTCAAATTAAAGGACATCGCAAACTTTTTCTTCTTTTGATTCAGCAGTTTCTGAATGAAGTCTGCTTCGATTGAATAAAGGAACAAGTCGTCCAATAAAGGAGCACAATTAGTTCCCATACGAATGCCGAAGGTTTGTTGAAAGACCACGTCTCCGAACATTACAAATATATTGTCTATTAGAATTTCCAGCATGTTTTTTATATCGACTTCAGTATATTTATGTGTAGAATCAGAGTGGTGTTTGACGAAATAAGTATCCTGATAGCTAATCACTAGATATTTAAATATTCGGTTACCACCTTTAGTGAAAAAGCAGTTGTCTATGATGCTGAACAATCTTTCTTTTAATTTTTTATGTGTAATAGTAGTCTAAAGAGTAGAGAAGTCATAAGTTTTGATACTGTGAATTCGAGAAAAATTGTTTGCCTTCAAATTTTCGAAAAAAGCTGTTTAGAATTTTTAAGTAACCACATCTGATTTACACCGCTTCTGGAATAAGCAACTGCACGGTATTGTTGAAGTTTCTCCTTAATGGCTGTTAATATATTGGTAAGGAGTAAATATAAAGGTTTGGTAGAACATTTGCTGGATCCTGTTCTGTATCTTTGCTTATATGGGGTTTTATGAAGTTTAGGTATCCAATATAAATGTGGTAGCTCTAAATCGGTATCCGTTGTAGGTATATCAAATGGGCGTAATACGGTCACGTGATTTTTAAGGATCCCGTCCTTTGAAAGTGAGCTACGTGTTTATGTAGGATTTCCAGAATTAGTATTAAACCCAAGTTCTTCTAATAAACGATTATAGTAATGTGCCTTACAAATAAAAACTACATTATTTGAGGCTTTGTCTTCTGGTACCAGTACATATTGGTCATGTAACCAATCCAGTTCAGTTACTACTTGTGGATCATTAAATACACAGGGATAACGTGTTTTCATAGTCCATATATATATATATATATATATGTGTGTGTGTGTGTGTGTGTATGTGTGCGTGTGTGTGTGTGTGTGTGTGTGTGTGTGTGTGTGTGTGTGTGTGTGTGTGTGTGTGTGTGTGTGTGTGTGTGTGTGTGTGTGTGTGTGTGTGTGTGTGTGTGTGTGTGTGTTGTTGCTTGACTGTTTTCTTGTCGATCAAATTCCTGACCCTGTCGCTCTATTTCTATCTCGTTTTCACTCGTTTCTATCGCTGTCTGTTCCCCCAAGCATATTTATCTCGACACAGTTGAATACAGGTAATGATAAAGCATAAAATGTAGGACACTCGATGTTAAGACCCTGAGCTACTGACTTTAGAAATAATTCTAGAGGCAGTGCTGTATACTTGTATATTATTTCGGGTTTATAAAAAGCAAAGTAATTCCAATTTGCACAGTATGTGGATAGCTATTGATGTTACAGTATTGTTTGTTTAGATAATAAATTCCAATTGAGATTGTATTTCACATAATCAAATTCTAATAGTAGCTGAGGAACACAAGACAACCTAGTCTGCACCTGAGGGTAATTTCTTAAACTGACATCTGATTCCAGTATCTCGTCAGATTATTACCAATGCCATTATCTATCTGATTTCAAAGATCTAAGAGATCTATAAGACTTCCACGCTTTTGGTGTAGTTATCCTTGTCATTCCCCAACTTTGAATCGTTCATCACTTAAATGTAGATTATTGCAACAGTTTGCTATCCTATCTTCAATGTACTAGACCAAAAGACATGCCTCTGTTGTCCATCCAGCTACGTGGCCATTCGTCTCTTGTTATTAACTGTTTACTGGCCCAAGTTATGTCATATCGTATAAAATATAATATATACACATTAGCTGTATTCCTTAGATATTATATAATTTTCTTCCCCGTCATTATCCCGTTTTTCAGATGCCATACCGTAAACAGAGTGACGGCGTTAAACCTAATTTTAAACAGTTTCGGAATTTTACTCTAAGGCGATATGTCTCGTGTTATGATTTGTATACTAGTTATACAATGGAAAGCCTTAGGTGCCAATAGATCTATTTTAGATATTTAGTCCAAGCCTTGGTAGGTCTTGATCTTGTTTTAAAATCTTAATATCCGTGGTTTATGTATTCGTTATCATTCACAATGACTGGCGATATATGTTGTCTTTATTTTGAAAATAAAAATGCTGCATTATCATTTATTTTTTGTTTAGAGGTGTATATGTATTTGATATCACCCTTAATGTGCACTACATTTCAATCAAGTATCTGAGGTTCATATCTACACCTCAAGTTAAAACATAAAAAATTAGAAAAATGTAAGTTTCGTAATCATGACAGATAGCAATCATTAGTTTCCATAACATGATGTAACAGTAGCATGCCACCGCTGATCCAACAAACGTAATTGGTTGCGAACTATTATAAACATAATACCGAAGTTACACTGTAACTTAAATTTCATCAGTGGAGTTCTAATTTAAAATAGATACACTCTCTGCACTTAATTCTTACCAAACCTAATCAACTACAAACAAAACATTAAAAAAAATAATAATCAGTGAAGTAGGAATTATTTTAATATAACAGAGTACATTGTACTAATCACTATCAATACAATATTATCAACGTTACAGTATTTATTTGAAACGCCCATTGAAGGTACTTTGGCAACAGACCATGTTTGGAAAATGTATACCAGGTCATTTCTAATCTAATAAACGTATTGTGATATCGCGTAGAGGACCAAACGAAATCCGCTATCAGGTCACGTGCTTATGACTGACGTATGTGTGTAATGTTCAACCACTGAACATAAATGAATGATGCTATTTTTTAAGAAAAAGGAAAACGTATGTCAGTAAAATATCATAGGAATATATGTGGCGAATCGAATCTGTCCACGGTTATGGGAATAATTCTGTATTTTCGTATTTGATTTGCTCGGTGTTCTTTAAAATGTGATGAATATTTACATCCCTGTGCCATTTAATCGCTTATGAGTTTGTGCAATTCGTGTTTTTATTGGTCGAAAATGACAAACATACGAGGTCATCCGCACGTAACCCATAGCAGAGTGTGTAACATGCAATACACGACATACGAGAAAAACAGAATCGATTTTTTATTCGATTACGTCATTCCTAACAAAGTCATCTAAAATGAGGGTTCAGAAAATATAGGTTTATGGGTTAATTTTGGTGTCTATCCAATAAAATAAACCTACAACTCTCCACATTTTCAAATATCCCAGGAGACCTTTCAACTAACTACGTTGTAATTATGACACAATATTTTTCCTGCAGACCCAACAACTTTCAGATGCACATAAAATATTTCATTGAATCTGTAATGCTAAAATACCTTAAAATATTTCATTGAATCTGTAATGCTAAAATACCTTAAATGCTATTTTCCTTATAAACATCTAACTAACTTGAAGTTTTGGCCAATCACAAGGTTTTATTTTGTTCCCATGGCAACCATGCTTGCGTAACATTTACATTTGAATTTACAATTTCAAAATACCTATGCATAACAATGTCAGCAAAATCTTAACTTCAAAACATCTGCCATTGAATTCGGAAAGCGAGAATATCCCGAAATACCACTTTTTCATAGAACTCCGAAAATATGAATTTTTGAATAATCACAAGATTTTATTTTGTAACCATGGCGAAACCCCCGTAATATCTACCATTGATTGTGTAATATTTAAATACCCATGAAACTATTTTTTATGAAAATCTATCATCAAGATACCTTTGTATAGCAATTTCAGCAAAACATGACAATATCAAAATCGTTGTGTTGCAAGAATTATCTCTTCAAGTGTAGTTATGGACATTATGTTAATAAAATGCATCCTGTTTGTTAGACAAGAAAATGTTTAAAATATTGAAAAAATGAAATTTATATAAACGTGGCATATTTATTCATCTTACGTTGATCGCACATATCACCAGTGTAGCCAGCTTTACATACATAACATTTCCCATCACTGACAGCACATACATCGTAAAGACAGTTATCAGGACAATCACTTTGACAATCTGTACCGTACTTTTTCTTGGGACAACCTGAAAAATAAAAATCATTGTTTTCTTTGTAAAGTTATATATATATATAAACATATATATATATATATATATATATATATATATATATATATATATATATATATAATATATTAAATAGCTATATATATATATATATATAAATATATATATATATATATATATAAACATACCAATCGACTCTTACAAATTAAATAGCACATAACGAGATTTATGGAACACGTTTTGTAAAAATATCGGGCAACATACGTACTAAGAACGTTATAAATTGCTAAACTTGTTTCAATGGATAATTATTATTGTTGCTGTTGCTAAAACATATCAAGCATATAAAAGCTTTTCTATGAAATTGCATCACATTTTGCCTGTCACAATGCTGATGTTATGATTCCGTGATCGAGTTATTTGACCATAAGCAATCTGTTATTACTAAAGCGTTGCTATCGCCAATCAGAGTGTTAGTTTTGTTTTGATTGCTGGTGTATCTTCGATTATGATTATACAAGATACAGCGTTGCCTTTAATTTAAAAACATAATTTGCATATTTCAGCATGTATCGTTTGATCTATTGTAATCTTCATTTGAGAACACTTTTAAAAGTTGTACAAAGTCGGTTAAGATAAATTGCAATGTTATAAAAAAATGTTACGTGTTTGTCTGAGTAAATGATGTTTGATGAACAAACTCATCTTAATATGTACAATTTAATGATATCACTGGAGAAATATATGATCACTAAATATATAATATTGATAAATGTATGTTATTTAAGATTACAATTTCCCTACCAAGAACTTCCACTTCACAAAGTTCAAACAGAGCACAAAAGTTTGTATTTGCTGGTGGTGGTGCACATGTTACAGACCGATCTTTGTATATTGCCAAATATTGTCCATATGTTGCCACCTTTGCCGTAAAATCTGTCAAGTTAATAGATGCATTATGTACACCATTGTTATGGACATAAACTGGGCTGCTGGATATGACCTTATCCTGTAACGTCATGTACAACTTGAAGCCAGAAAGTCTGTATGAGTTTCCTGCAAATGAAATCATGTGTAGTCAGGCAGAACATATGTTCAATGCAATGAGTAAAATTAAATTAATAATAGTCTGTTATACTGGATATACGTGATTGAAATTGTTAATTCATGTCATTTTAAGATCCAATGTTATCTATTATATAATTTAGTGCACGATCTATTCAAAATTTTTAAATAAATAATGATAAAAAACACTGTCGATTTTTTGCAATATTGTATAAATGTATTGTTAGCTAGGACACGTCGTAAAACACATAAGTTATATCCCTCAGGGAAAGATTTCAATATTATCATTTATATAAAATTTCATGTTATGTCGTTAGTAATATCAAATACATAAGTACCAACTGCTTTACAGTGACATATCATGATCACGTCATCTGAGTACTTTTAAAAGGGTGTATGTGGTTCAAACAGTACAGACCTTCATTACTGTAAAATATTTTAACTTCAGATATGGCATACACATTTCCTAGATCAACTTTCCACCATACTGTTGGTTTATAATGAGCCGTGCACGCACACGAGTTTCCTGTCAGTACTTGATTCCTGTTTCCATCGACAGCTGTCCCGGCTAACCATTTGTGCTCGTACAAGTTAGAACTTTGTGTAGCTGACTTGTGAAATGCAATATTTTCTGAAACAAAATATGTCGTACGAAATAAAGAAATGTGGATGCATGTTACTTGTGTTTCATTTTAAGCACTTGCAATTCCATGTGTTCTGGTAGAATATCGAAAACAATAACAAAATGGTATTGAATGACAATTTGTAAAAGCATTTATTATCACACCACGTAGAATATAAGACGCAATACGCAACTGTATGTTTACCTTTTAGTGATCGAGATATCAGAAAACAGTTAAATTAACGTTGTTCGAAACAGGTAATACATTAAAGTACTGAAAGTACTGAAATTAGATGCTATTTCAGCAAAATAACCATGGTATTCACACAACTTCTACTTAACATATTCGAAATGAAAATGAATAAATATAGAGTAGGTATAAACGTTTGAATTTCCCGCATCTAAATATCAACATTTTTGGATTTTATGTGTTATATTTTCCCGCAAAAATCTTTAGATGCCCATTGCCTTATCTTGTGGAAACACTTAGTTCATATAAAAAAATGAGTATTTATAGACCATATTTATATTCAAATTTAAACCAAACAATGAAAGAATATAACCTAAAGGCTACTGCAGAATACTGAACTTGTTCAATAGATCATGACAGTACAAACTGAAACAGCTTAAAATGAAACTCTGAGTCGAGAAAGTCTTGTTCTTGGACAATTAGCAACCGCAACTTTATTTATACTTCGTAGATCTAACTCAACATGTAGTATTAATCAGTGTAAATGTTGTAAATAACAATATTAGACTAAATCGACCCAGCGATATATAAAGGTTTTATATCTCGTTGACTGAACAATTACATCTTATATATGAATTTACTGAAATATAATTATATTTTGACTCTAAAAACCATCTAAACCGTTTTCTATAAATAACCGGCGCATGTTCATGTACATCATCTTCCTTCAGATAAAATCTTATCGGGCATGTCATCAGCGGCAACGTTTCTATTGTTGAAAATGAAAAATTTCAGAGATGTTTTTAAGGGGTCCTAAATACCGCGAAGCCCATTCCTTCAATTTAATTTAGAAATTTAGTTTAGTTATGAATTATGTCGAAGATTATGCAAGACGATGTACCAAACATGAAGACTTGGAACCAGACACTTTGTCTGCATGGCTAAAAGCTGTACAAACGTTGATAAAATGTCGCATTCGAAAACGTTAAAGAACTATGAAAACACGTTATCCGTCTACATTTAGTGATCCAGCAGCAGCAACTGAACTGGATAGATTACATAACCAATATGTTCTGGTCCCAGCAGACAAAGCTTCAAATAATATAGTTTTTAGTTTCAGAGCACATTACCATAATTGTGCGTTAGAAGATTTTAAGTTTAATACGATTTCTCATTTTAAAAGGACGAGATCCATCAGAATCACGTGTCCGTATTCCACTCTTTTGATCTACCCAGAACCGATACTGATTCTAAGATTCCATATTTATATTCGATACTTAAACTTCATAAAACCCCATATAGTAGCAGGATCCAACAAATGTTATACCAAACATTTATCTTCACTCTTTACCGAGATATTAACAGCCGTAAAGGAGAAACGTCAACACTATTATACAGTTGCTGATTCCAGAAGCAGTGTAAATCAGATGTGGATACTCAAAAATTGTATACAACTTTTAGAAATTTGAAAGCACACAATTTTTCCTCAAATTCACATTATCAATACATACGATTTCTCTACTCTATTATACATAAAAAGAAAAACATCCCAGCGACCTAAAATTAAGATACAACAAAATCAAGCCCACACGTTTCAAACTTAGTTATTTTACTAACTATAGACACAAACGGGGATTTGGCAACTAAGTTATATGACAAACACAACGATTTCTTCTTTCCCATTGTAAATTTTCCATAATTCAGTAGTAATATCACACACCCATCCGCATATGGAGTTTATACCTTACAAATGATACGATATGCCAGTGCGTGTTCAGAATACTAACATTTCATATACGGATGTAAATTACTCATTGACAGAATGGTATTGAAAACGGCGTTTGATGTCAACGTTCCGGAAATTTTACGGTCGGTATAATAGTCTTGTTCGTGATTACTGTTTCGCTGGGTGAACTGTAGATTTGCCTTTTATTGGCGGTTCTTAAGACGTCTGTACCAATTGTGATGGTGATTCGTTCCTGGCGTGTTTTATTTGGACTTGACTGTGGACTCACGGTGCGTGTGACTTGTCGACATGAGATGCTTCCTTCTCCATGGCACCTGATCACACCTCGTGGTTTCCAGAGGTTCTTGTCTGTTCATTTTTACCGGATTGTATCTGTGTCCTGGACATTCTAAAGATTTATACTTTGGTATCTGAGCTGTTTTATATTATTTTCATTTTTCCACGATCTTGAAAAAGTACGTATTCTTAAGAGTTGAAAGTAAATTGATTTACCATCATGTTGATATCAGCAATATGTAATGCTTTCTATTTACACCACTGTTGTCTTGTAGCCGCCAATATCAATATGATGAATGGACAAAATATCTAGCCATTTACTGCAGTTACTGGGCCGTGACACCGATCTATTATTCTGTATTAAAATGCTTACTCCTCCATGGCATATAGTATTCTGTATTAGAGTGTAAGGAAATCTATAAATACAACATTCAATGATCTGTTTAAATGGTTATGTTAAATTAGGAATTTGTTTAAAACTCCATTCACCGATGTATTAGAAGTGTGTATTGTCTAAGTGTTGGAGGACTTTAATCCCCGTCATACGATAACTGTAGATAAATGCCGTCTGAGTGTTTTTTGTTTGTCAGGCTTGACAAGATATCTTCCTACAAATGTATAAACTCTAGGCCAACGTAAAAATTACAAATACAATGTCAATTCGGTAGAAGGTTCATGTTTGATATTCGAATATTTATCACAGATTAATTTACGACTTACCTAAAGAAATCGATAATATAATGTTACTCCAAAACACGACAAAACGAAATGCTACCATCTTGTATACATTCCAAAACAAATAGATAGATCTGTTAAAAACTTGTTGACTTGACTACATTCAGGAAGTTTAAACATGCTCACCTGATTTTCGACCAACTGTTAATATCAAATTACCGACATATTTTCACTACTTATAGCTATGATATATACCTGGAGATCATCTATACCATCTGAATTGTATTTATCATTGAAACCATAAAACACACACACACACACACACACACACACACACACACACACACACACACACACACACACACACACACACACACACACACACACACACAAACACACACACACACACACACACACAAACACACACACACACACCACACACATACACACACACACACACACACACACACACACACACACACACACACACATACACACACATATGTTCGACGACCTAATCACCAGGCAATTTATGCATTCACCAAAACAATGACCTAGTTATCATGTTCGGTACCCATGACACCACTTTGGTAACATTTGTTCTCTTTAGGGGAAATACATAATAGGCCGGTGTAAAGACGAATAATGACCCCCGTCGAATAATGACCGGGGGTCATTATTCTACGTACAAAAATGACCCCCCGGTCATTATTCGACGTTTTAGGGGGGTCATTATTCGACCGTAGAATAAGTGGCACCAGCCCCAAAAAATTGCAAACCCCTCGTGAAAAATATTGACCCCCATAGAATAATGACCCCCTTATAAACCGACATGATTTCTCGATAAATGTTATTAACATGTACTCTTTTTATATATGTACGATGGTGTTCTGAAAGTTTGTAGATATGGCGCATGTTGACGCTTATACTTCAGATAATACTAGTATGCATTTTTTTTTTGCGATTATTTTCAACCAACTCATTTGTTAATTCTGATTCATAAATTAAAAAAAAAAAACTAATGACCTTCGAATCCCGAATACCACTTCATTTTTGTGACTTATCGGATGTTATAACATTTATAAGTCTATTATGTATTTTAGACCCATACACGTCCATGGACAAGCCGTTCCGAGTCTTTACATCTACAGGAGCACTTGGGTCATACCGGGATTCTGAATTACGCCCAGGAGCGCTAAGTCAAACAAATTTTCCTTAAAATATGCAGATTATCCTCCGGAGATGTTCATAAAATGACAATTGAGTTTGCACGCGTGGTGTGGAAAAAGAGAACTCTTTCGTCGGTCAAGAAATAAATGGGCTTTCCATTAAGACAGGAGTAAAAAAAACTTTTTCCACGCTCCAGGACATTTTAGAACTCCAAGAGGATAATATGCTTAATTAAGCGATAATTTGCATAACTAATTAAGCTCCCCTGTAAATTTACGTCATTAATATCGTCACCGAGGAAGTTTTACGGTCGATAGGGGGATCTTACAACACAATATGAAGTCCCCCTCTCCCGAATGTTAAATGGCATTCTGGGGCATGACAATAAACAGTAAAAACCCCGAATCAATCAGACATTACACCTAATCATGACCTTACCGAAAATGACATTTTTACCAATTCAGAGAGGTTTCCATAGAACATTTGCGACGGGTGTGCCTAGCCGACAGGGGACGCTCACTCCTTCCGGACACCTGGTCCTATATCTTTGGGATTAGCAGTTCCTCAGGTGGAACCGAATTTGACCGAACTTGACATCATCAAATTTGACAATATCACCGAACTTGACATCACCGAATTTGACCGGTTTCAACTGAATATGTGCGACGGGTGTGGCTAGCCAGCAGGGGGCGCTGATTCCTCCGGACACCTAGTCCCGTCCCATTTGGGACTTCCATATGTTCTACTTGTTGAGAGCATTTACCTTAATTTGTCATGAATTTCTGGATTAAAGCTTTCTGGACTCTGAGTTCAGTATTTATATTTTACTTCTAACATATTTGAATTTATTCAAATAAGGCAATTATTGCCATATGATCGCCCAAAGAGTGAATCTGGTATCCACTGCATAGATTGAAAAACTAGATCTACATGGAATCTGTTCTTCTCTTCCTTTACTGTGATGCGTTGAACTCATAGGGTTCAAGCTATACTGCAGTCCTTTCAACAACCACTATCTTTGTTTTTATTGCACCTCGGACTAGTTTCTTCCAATGGGATTGTCTGAACCGCGTTACGTGATTGCCTCCTATCAGATCATAGTATACCCCTCAAGCTTATCGGAGGCAAAGGCACCGAAACATAGAAACAAGATCATAGCTTAGGAGAGTAGAAACAAACCTTGGTGGTGGTTATTATCATCTACTTACAAGGAATAATTATCATCTGGATAATTTTGTTAAAGTTCAGATAATTATAACGTTAGTTTAAGCGATTCGCCTATTATTTTGTCCAAGATCTCAACTACAATGCAACGGGCATCACAATCGGAATCCTTTGGGGGTTTCTCTGTGAAGCATAACAACCCAGTGTTCCGATTGCAAGTCGGCGTGGCGACACTGTGACGTCTTTTTGTTATGACGTCACGTAAATGCATTGTTTCCCTTGCAAAATGTTCAAATATGACAATTATCATCTCGCTTCAGAAGCTTTCTCTTTGTACTTGTCAATTCAGTCTAGTTTTTGGTTTATTCTTTTAGAATAAACCATAAAATTTAACGCCCAATCTAATGGTTTAAATTATTTTCGAATCAGTAAAGAAAATCGATGAGGGGCCGCCATTTTGAAACGATGGTTTGACTGTTAATGAGCATGATAGAATGGTCCTCGATCCAATAAATTTGTTGTTGGGTTTCTGACGGGCCTACCACAAAAATATAGGGGGTCAGTTGTGAACATAGTGGTGTTTACCGTGTATTCCAACTGTAAACATTCAGATAAAATCTGCATTTCATTTTGCCGCTATTATCTGACTGGTTATAGTTGCGATACACGACAAAACGCACTCTAGTGTTGGACTTGTATGTGATATACATGAATTACATTGACATTTAAATTATCTTCAACATTCAATGAGTTAGCGCGCCGGTCTGCGGATCGGAAGGTTGTGAGTTCGAATCCCACTGTAGGCGTGTGATTTTCATTTTGTAATTTTCGCTTGCTCCGAGTTCCTCGCGGCGCGACAAAACCCATACATATGAAATCAAGCATGACATTTACCCGAAGCATAGGGTGCAGTGGACATAAAGTAAGATGTATTAAATATGGCGTCGAACTGAAATCGGTGCAGTATATCTTTAACAAAGATAGTGGTTGTATAGCTTTAACGATTATCCCTCGATAATCGACTTGGAAGTGGGAGATACCCAATCGGAGTGGCGTGGCGGGAGTCTGCCTTCCTGTTTTTATAAACTTTAACTTTCGCCATATTTTTTTATCGTCTGAGATAGAGTTCATATTTAGAATGCATACTCAACTAATGAAACCGTTTCAAATGACACCAGGGTCAATGACCCTATGCACTTCATGCTAACTAGCTTTTCGGATTTTGTTGCCATCGGGGCATAGTGTTTCACAGACACATCTTGTTGTAGAAAATATCAAATATTATTATTACCAGGAGTGTAGTATGTAATGTACAATATGGGGTCATTTTTCTATGGGGGTCATTTTCCTATAGATCTAACATGTAGAAAAATTACCCCACGGGTATTTATTCTACGGTTTTGACTCATTATTCTACGGCTAGGGAGTCATTTTTCTACGTAGAATAATGACCCCCGGTCATTATTCGACGGGGTCATTATTCGTCTTTACACCGGCTAATCATTGACCCATTTTTCAATTGCGCAACGCTGATCCTACATGCGCACAACATTTTTACTTATTGATTCTATCTCTTCTTTTTGTCGTTTTGTGTTTGTGCGTGATGCATTTGGTAAGGTTGACCCCTCACTTTCGAATCAAACCATCACATATACATGCCTATGGTCTTTCTTAGGTCGCAGCTCTGATGGAACCTAAACTAACTTTCGTGACAAAATTGTCAGTTCACTTGCAGAGAGCCGTTGGTTTCTTCCCAGGTACAAGATTACGGTGTCTCCGCTATTTCCATTAAACATGTTGAGATTGGGGTAAATACCTATAAAAACAAATCAAATCAAATCTAATGGCGCCATGAATATAACGCAACACCGTCTGAGTTTAATTTTAATGTTGCACTTGTAATACTTGCGGACACAGCAACGTACAGAAGAGAAATATATGTCAACCTTATTTATTCTAAATAAGGATGTTACGCTGTTTTGTGATTCATTTATCCGACATTTCTTTTCAGATTGCATCAGTATAGGAAAGGAAAACTAGGAAATGCATTAATGTCAGATACTTTGACCATGAACCTCCAACATTGAATTACAACTTTGTCAACTGTTACTTCCTGCAACAGGTCTGATGCATCGTAATGTATCTGGCATGGTCATCAGTAGCAGCGGATCAAAGTTAAATTTCTCAAGTAATAAAAACTTGAGAAATTGTTGTATTTCTAATGGTTTAAAAAGCCATAGCTTCGTTCACACAACCATTTGAGAGTGCTGTAATATACTTTTATAGTCTTATCTATCTATTTAATTGGTTATTAAAGATAATGAGTACACATAATAGTCTAACGAAACAATAACGACGTGATAATCATTAATATAAAGGCTGGTTTTGCTTTTCCCCCTTTTTATTTATTTTTTTTTTTTTTTTTTTGTAGTTTAGTTAAACAAAGG
This sequence comes from Atrina japonica, assembly GCA_030159075.1. Classification (NCBI taxonomy): domain Eukaryota; kingdom Metazoa; phylum Mollusca; class Bivalvia; order Pterioida; family Pinnidae; genus Atrina; species Atrina japonica. The sequence continues at coordinate 4,427 of BROG01001908.1, read as the reverse complement.
AGTAGGACCATGATGGGTGAAAAATGGCCTTGTGTCAGAATCAAATGATTTTACTGTTAAAATGCAGAGTGCTCAACCACATTTTGAAACTTGATGTACATTTTCAAGGAAAACTCTTTTATACCATCATTTTGGGGCTAAAACATGAAAAATTGACAAAAAATCACATATTTCTGGAAATTATTTTTAAAAATTATCTATTCGGATATACATTCAATCAAGTGACACATATGTTTTTATCTAAGTTCATTCCATTGCTTAAAAAATTCTAAGTTCCAAATAAAATGGTTTTATAAGGTTATTTTGGGGTAAAAACAGTGAAAAATGATGGAAAATCACAGATTTTGGGGAATTATATATTAAAATTATCTGTTCGGATATACATTCATTCAAGTGACACATTAGTATTTATTTAAGTTCATTACATATCTCAAAAAAAAAATAAAAAAATAATAAAAACTGGTTTTAAAGGTTATTTTTGGGTAAAAACAGTGAAAATTGATTGAAAATCACATATTTTGGGGAATTATTTATTAAAATTATCTGTTCGGATATACAAACAATCAAGTAACACATTTGTATTTATTTAAGTTCATTACATGTCTCAAAAAAAATAAAAATTAAAAAAACTGGTTTTAAAGGTTATTTTGGGGTTAAAACAGGGGAAAATGATTGAAAATCACAAATTTTGGGGAATTATTTATTAAAATTATTTGTTTGGATATACATTTAATCAAGTAACACATTTGTATTTATCTAAGTTCATAACATATCTAAAAAAATGAAAGTTAAAAAAAAAACTGGTTTGAAAGGTTATTTTGGGGTAAAAACAGTGTAAAATGAATGAAAATCACATATTTTTGGGAATTATTTATTAAAATTATCTGTTCGGATATACATTCAATCAAGTAACACATTTGTATTTATCTAAGTTCATTACATATTTAAAAAAAATACAAGTTAAAAAAAACTGGTTTTAAATGTTATTTTGGGTAAAAACAGTGAATAATGATTAACAATCACAGATTTTGGAAAATTATTTATTAAAATTATCTGTTCGGATATACATTCAATCAAGTAGAACATTTGTATTGATCTAAGTTCATTACTTGTCTAAAAAATAAAAAATTTAAAAAAATGGTTTTAAAGGTTATTTTGGGATAAAAAAAGTGAAGAATGATAAAAAATCATAGATTTTAGGGAATTATTTATTAAAATTATCTGTTTGGATATACATTCAATCAAGTGACACATTTTTATTTATCCATGTTCATTACATATCCCCCAAAATGTAAAATTTAAAAAATGGTTTTAAAGGTTATTTGGGGGTAAAAACAGTGAAAAAATGTTTGAAAATCGCAGATTTTGGGGAAATTTGTTTTAAAATTATCTGTTTTGATATATGTCCAATCAAATGACACATATGACTATATTTAGGGTCATTTAATATCTCAAAGAAAATAAATGTTATAAAATGGTTTTACAAATTGTATTAGGGTAAAAACAGTGAAAAATGATTGAAAATCACAGATTTTGGGGGGAATTATTTATTAAAAGTATCTGTTTTGATATATGTCCCATCAAATGGTACAGGGTCATTCAGTATTAAACAAAACATAAAAAAATGTTTTACATGGTTATTTTGGGGTACAAACATTGAACAATAATTGAAAATGACAGATTTTCTGAAATCACTTATTAAAATTATCCATTCAAAATGTATACCCTTAAGTGGCATTTTGTAGGTTCATTTCATATCACAAATACTGAAGAGTTTCAACAAGTATTTTAAAGAAGGTCATTTTTAGGTGAAAACTGTGTAAAATGATTGAAAATCACAGATTAGGGTTTTCTTTTAAAAAACATTGTACATTGTGATATTTTTGCAGTCAAAAAGCCCATAATTATGTCTTTACTTGAGGTCATTCCATATTACAAACAATTGTAAAAGTTCCAATAAATGGTTATTTGGGTGTAAAATCCATGGGAATTGAATGAAAATCACAAATTTCTGATTTATTTATTTGTCTGATGAAATTGATTCTAGTCTCAAATGTTGGTTATTCTCTGTTGTGTTCTAATGACACATTCGAAAAAATTATTCTTATGTATAGTGAATTATTCAGGTGAAGAAAACAAAATACTTGAAAGGTATACAGAAACCACATATTTATGGAAATGATATATGAAAGTCATCTCTTGTAAATTATTTTCGTATTAGATATTAAAAGAATATTTTTTAAATTCTTAAACATGGATAACCAGGGCGATTTTTTATGGAAATATTTCTTGGGTGAATGAAATTAATAAGCTTGTGTAATGTCTTCATTATATATTGGTAGCATCTGTACAAAACACGTGAATGTATGAGAAATAATACATGTGTATTGTCATTTAAAGAGCAATGACTTGTAATCCAACAGCAGAAATTGCTACCACAAATATATTCCATCTCTGTGAGTTAGCATGAGTTTGGCAACGAGGTTTTATATATCTCTTCATATACTCCCTTTAACACCCCATAAGCGAGGAATCCAGGCGGTGTCTCAGATCTGACATCTACCCTTCAACCTGCTTGACTTGGGTAGCCCAAATAGGATTGTTACATCCCACCAGCATAGCTATCAAGGTCATAGACTTATTAAATCCCCTTCAACATGGAAGGGATCACGTTTGATAATTCCAGATTCCACCCGGTTATTTAAATGATTACTGATAATCGTTCAATTAATTAAACTGACGTCTTACTTCAACTTCCTCTTACAATGTTACCCCGTGACACTAGCTATGTCACAGATCACTATGGTAATATGATAAAACACATTTTCAAATTACAGAGGCAGTTGATACAACAATATCGTAATAACCCACAGGATTTAAATCCTGTTATGTCACAAAAATATATGATAGATTAACAAACATCACGAATACTCTTCCAGTCTTTCAAATGTCTTTAATGGATTTTAAATCAAAATGTAAAGACCGAAAAATCTGACAAAATCAAAAATTGTGTTTACAATAATATCAAGTTAACATCATTGGCATAATCATATACAACCTTTAAAGGACCAATGATATTTAAAACCTCCAAACACAGAACATGAAACTAATTCTAAAAATGTTTACATTCGTCAAAACTATATATACACAGAAGTAAGTTTGAGTGTCTAACCTCGTTTTAAATATCAGTAAACGAATAGAGATCACACAAACTGAAGTAAAGACTATTTATTGTACAAATATAAAATACACGATTGAATGCGTGTCAAAACACTATTTACAGATAACTATTACTTAATTGATAGTCCGACTTTTGTCCAACGATTATTTATTACAGGTAATGTACCGAGGTTTAAATTATATGAACGAATATCATTGTTACTTTAAGGAATAGAAGATAAAATATGTGAGCAAAATAGCTTATATAATAAATCAAAAGCTTAAAACTGAACACACACACATACATATATATACATATATGTGTGTGTGTGTGCGTGCGTGCGTGTGCTTGTGTGTTTGTATGAGTGTGTGTGTGTGTGTTTGTGTGTGTGCATGCGTGCGTGTGTGTGTGTGTGTGTGTGTGTGTGTGTGTGCGTGTGTGTGTGTGTGTGTGTGTATGTGTGTGTGTGTGTGTGTGTGTGTGTGTGTGTGTGTGTGTGTGTGTGTGTGTGTGTGTGTGTGTGTGTGTGTGTGTGTGTGTGTGTGTGTGTGTGTGTGTGTGTGTGTGTGTGTGTGTGTGTGTGTGTGTGTGTGTGTGTGTGTGTGTGTGTGTGTGTGTGTGTGATCTGTTACGAGTTTCCATCAACATTACATTATATATACGGGTTTTGAATTTTTCGTTTTGCAGGCTTGTGGCGAGTGAGTATTGAAAATTCATAACGAATAGTTGATGTAAGCTGTCAGTTAGAGGTAACTCGTGGTAGCTTCTTTTAATTATATGATCGTATGATTTAAATTCCACCAACAAGGTCATATACTTGCGCAGATATATGTGTATGTGTATGTGTTTTTTTTCATACATGCATACATGAAATAATATCTGGATATGTTTCCATGTGGAACCCACACCGATTTGCAAGTACCATAAGGTTTCCAATGAAGAAGTTTTTCAACATCAGGAAGATTTTGGAGGGATAACTTTTCCTTCCAGTTTGCCACCTAGCATATTCCTTCTTTTTACCAGCTTTTTTACTGAAAATACTTACAATGACCTGAATAGACAACTTTTTTATTCCAGATGTATTCCGAGCTCCTTCATTTTATAAGTGTCCGAATAAGAAAACACACGTGATTTCATTTCAGCTTTTTAAAAATTTGTATTACCTTTTAATTTATCCATAACAGAAAAAACAAGTTTGGATTATGTACATTTAGGTATTGTTGTGATAAAGATAATAGGACATGTGTAACGATATACAAGTAATTGA
>BROG01001907.1:0-22540 GCA_030159075.1 Atrina japonica | reverse complement strand
AATCATCCCGACTGCACACAAGGAAAATATATTGTTATATGAATGTTTATATCTGATTTAAAAAGCAAATATAATATTGAAATTTGAAAATAAAATAGATATCGTTAGTTTTTACATACCAATTTTCTAATACTTTTCCGACATTAAAGTAAAATATTTATCAATCGTGTTTGACTGTTCTGTCAAAATTTAACATTTATGTACCAACAAGACAATGCATATTTTTCCATTTGATTACCGAAAACTAAAGCCGATGATCAGACAAGTTCTGTATTTATATAAAAGACTTATCTTCCTTGTTGAAGAGTTTCGTACGTATTTGAGTCTGTAGATATTGGCATAAGATCCTCATAAGTCGCCATGTTTCTTGTCTCTGCAATTGTTTCTTGATTCATTACATTCCTATTAGTGTTGTCATTGATGACTGACATTTGCACGTGCCTAAGTTCCTGTTGTACTGTGTTTCCATTGTTAGAGCCCTTCATATTTAGAGAGGATTGGTGTCTCAGTCGAAGACACGTGAGTAATAACGCTACACTGAAACCTGTGGTTAGGACTCCACACGTTACACCCATGGTAATAATTATGACATCCTTATTTTCGCCTGATTTATATGTATCTATAAAGGAATTAAGATCTTGTGATATTGTATGTGATATCATTGAAATTTAAGATTTGTCTGTTCATTTTTCAACAAAAACGGCACTAAAACGTATCATGTATAGGTTGTTTCAAACCCAATTGAGGAGGAAGATATTGGTCACATGGTCGTTGTTGACCAGGTGATGAATATTGAACAGGGCATAGTCACATTTAAGTATCAGATGTATACGAGATGTAGATGTCAATATGTATGATCCCAATATGCACGTAAGGCTAATACCCAACGCCATAAAACACCAACTGCAGTAGATACATGTCTAATTATGATATTTATCAAACCATTTGATTTTATAAAACTTACTTTGATTACAGACATCTCCTTTCCAACCTTCTGAACATCCTCCCACACAATGACCATCGGTTACTTGACATTTGAAACTGTTAACACAATTTTCGCTACAGTTTTTGCTGCAGTTAATCCCATACATACCAAAACCACAAGCTGAAAATATTACAATGTCTATATATACTGTTGAAAAAGCCGCATAACTCGGATGAATTTTCAAAATGCAAAACATGTATTTTAACAGGTAAAATAAAACGGTCAATTTCATCTTTGATATTCTACAGGTAAGTTTCAAAGTTTAAAGGTATGTTCATTTAATTTAGCTCCCTGCAACATGAGCCATATGACTTGCTAAAATTAATATCACTATTATCGCCTCGAAAATTTTCTAACGTTTTCATATGGATTTTTGTGGTTCACTCAACTGTTTAACTATCGTGTATAAAAAGACCAAGTTTGAAGATTTAATTTGTCACAGCATTTAAATGCTGCCAAGCTTGGACCCTCCTACTCGAAATATCGTCATCGGTCGTCTCCAGGCCGGAGTGTTCCAAAGTGAAGTTGCAAGAACTGAACATGTTAGCCCGAGCATAATTTCACGACTGTGGAATAGATACCAGCAGACTGGCTGTACTAATGACCCCAAGAAGAGTGGGCAACCTCGCATCACGATTCCTATAAAAGATGCAGAGGTCAATATGTATGATCCCAATATGCACGTAGAGCTAAAGCCCAACGCCATAAAACACCAAATGCAGTAGATACAGGTCTAATTATGATAATTATCAAAACATATCATTTTATAAAACTTACTTTGGTTACAGACATCTCCTTTCCAACCTTCTGAACATCCTCCCACACAATGACCATTGGTTACTCGACATTTGAAACTGTTAACACAATTTTCACTACAGTTTTTGGCGCAGTTAATTCCATATCTACCAACACCACAAGCTGAAAATATTACAATATTTATATATACTGTTTAAAAAAACGCATAACTCGGATGAATTTTCAAAATGCAAAACATGTATTTTAACAGGTAAAATGAAACGGTCAATTTCATCTTTGATATTCTACAGGTAAGTTTCAAATTTTAAAGGTATGTTCATTTAATTTAGCTCCCTGCAACATGAGCCATATGACTTGCTAAAATTAATATCACTATTATCGCCTCGCAAATTTTCTAACGTTTCCATATGAATTTTGTGGTTCACTCAACTGTTTAACTATCGTGTATAAAAAGACCACTTTTGCAGATTTAATTTGTCACAGCATTTAAATGCTGCCAAGCTTGGACCCTCCTACTCGAAATATCGTCATCGGTCGTCTCCAGGCCGGAGTGTTCCAAAGTGAAGTTGCAAGAACTGAACATGTTATCCCGAGCATAATTTCACGACTGTGGAATAGATACCAACAGACTGGCTGTACTAATGGCCCCAAGAAGAGTGGACAACTTCGCATCACGATTCCTATAAAGGAAGGTATTTCATCTACGGAACCGAACCGTTGCCGCAACATCCACTGTAGCTGGAATACCCGGATTGCCAAGAATCAGCTCACAAACAGTCCGGGACCGACTCCGACAACATGGCATTAGACCCAGGAGACCATATTTTGACCCGTGTTGAGGCCAATACACAGACGGGATAGAGTTCGATGGTGGTGCAACAACTTGAGGGGCTGGACAAAACTGGCACCTGGCGAAGAATTTGGTTCAGCGACGAATCCCGTTTTCTACTTCAGAAACGTGATGGATTATATCCTGTGTACCGCCGCAGTAATGAACGTTTTGCTTCCTCGTGTGTTCAAGAAGTGAAGTGTTTGGGTGGAGGTAGTGTCATGATGAGGGTGGCTATCTCTAATGACCGAAAAACAGAACTGATAAATGTTCCGGGTAATTTAACGGCTGACAGTTATAGAGACGAACTTCTCCAACCTCACCTTATGCGTGTAATTGACCGAGAAATGGAGTTATTCCACCAGGACAATGCTAGGCTTCATACGGCGCGTTTAACAATGAACCAACTTGAGCAGAACAACATCAATGTGCTACCATGACCTTCCAAATCACCAGACTTAAATCCTATTGAACATCTGTAGGACCAACTGGATAAACGTATGCGCCAGCGTCAAACTCCACCTCAGACTCGATCAGCTCCGACAAATGTTGCAACAGGAATGGCAACCAATTCCACGCAACAACGTAAGAACATCAATAGAGTCCATGGCTAAGAAATGCAGAGGAGTCTTGGCAGCGCGAGGTGGTCATACACGATACTAACTTTAATGTGACCGGAAGTAGATTTTATTGCGATCAACAGACTTCAATTCATTATTATCGATGGAATAAAGTGTTCTCCTTTCAATCAAAAACCTTTTGGAAGGATATCTATATTTGTAATTGTAAAATTTTAATCGAAAATACATCTATTAACATTCTTTAAAATCCATTATGCGTTTCTTTTTTGCAGAGTAAATAATTTATCATATTATCTGTTTTAAAAGTATTTTTTCCCAATTGCATATTAAAGTCTTATATCATTTTATACACTATCGAACATTGCATAAATAAAGTTATAGCTTTAGCTTTAGCACGTTGGAATGCAAACCATATTAACAGACACACTACCTAACCACATTTTAGCGGGTTTTCCGCCAAAATTTCACTTCAAGTTATCCGTGTCGTTCGTCTTTTTAGTGATATATATATATATATATAAATATATATATATATATATATATATATATATATATATATATATTTATATATATATATATATATATATATAATATATGACTGTTTGAACGTTGAAACCACAAAATTATCGTTGCCTCATAACAAAATTAAATTAACAATCGATTTCTCGAACGCCGACACCTCGAAGTTCTTGTAGCCTCGAAGTCGATTCGAAGTTCCGATTTATAAATAACTTGATATTTCACTGTCTTTTCGAAGCCTCAGAGTCATATTAATTATCGGTGAATATATAAAAAAACGTAAATGCCGTAATCCATACATGAACATGCAGATTAAAGAAATGGCGGAACATTTCGATAACCGGGTGCCAAGTAGTTACTGACCTAATTTAGGCGTGAATGAAAGTATTGTTACTCCGTATTTATCGATAAAACGGAATATTTGTACAGAGACGCGTAATTGACTACGAAAAAGTGTCACAGTCAAATAGGATTTTATTTTGTAGCCTAGACTTTATATATATTCGGGGCGGAAAAGTATAAATCAACGGCAGATCAAGTGCACCTGATACGACGTCTGTTACGAAGTAAACGTATGGTACGAAATTGAAATACAGATGCGATTCAACAGCTTGTTTGATTTTGGTTAAATGACTTCATTTACCGTCATTACAGTAAAATCCTCTGTAACCCGTTGCACATCCGCCATCACATCCTCCGTGAACTCTGTTACAGTGGACGCCATACAGACAGTTACCACTGCAGTTTTTACTACAGGATTTACCGTATGTGCCGTCTTCACAACCTTAGAACATAATAAGAGAAATGAATATAATACTTTAATCCGTGCTGGTTGTTACTGTTCGCATCCTCCAGACAAATACTACTACAATTATTTGTGCACGAAGTACCACATTTTTCATTCAATTAATCTTCCAATACAAAACGCATAATTAACAAGAACGCTCACTTGTATAATACTGCATGAAAAGTGTAACCGTTTACAATTTAAAGAATTTAGTTTTTTGCAGTATAAACTAACTTTTTTTAAAACTTGAAAATAAAAAATATTTGTTCCATTAAACAATTCTTACATAATAAAAGCTCTGTCACCTGCATTTTGGAGATAAATGATTTCTGATATGTGCACATGTATCGCCAAATTACAACTTACGAAAATTAAAACGTGAATAAAAACGTAAATTATAGTTACTTAAAACTTGAACCTCACAAAGTTGAAATATGGCACAAAATTGTCTTTGACTTCCCGTACAACTAATGTTCCTTTGCTTATACACAGCAACAAAACGTCCAGTAGCGTTACAGGGAACAGTAAATATATCACTGGGTCCAGGTCTTGAATTTACTCCATTGTTGTGTAGATAACACCGTGTTCCTATCCACCAGTTTAATGTATCAGCCACATATATAGCGAATCCTGATAACTGATGAGTCAGTGATTGATCAGCTGAAATATTGCAAAACTTTACAAAACAAATCATAATATAATAAAACCAAATACTTGTATTAGGTTAGTATATTTTCAATCATTTACAACAACACCACCACCACCAACAGCAACAACAACAATAATGGTAATAATTATAATAAACAATCTAAATTGTAAATAGCTTTACAATTCCCGAATTGATTCTAACCTTACGCATCAAGGACATATTAAAAAAAGAAAAACATGATCACGTACACCGACACATGGCATACAATAAGTGTATACAGGATAACATCTTTAAAAACAAGCCGCTTTACTTATATACATACAGAAGAGATAAATATTGTATATCTTATTTTCTACTATCATATAACATTAGTAACAATAATATATGGTATTATTAACATAATACCAAATTTATAATGCTCAAGGCGATCGTTTCTGTCAATTAGACTTCATCAGTTGAGTTCCAATTTAAAATGATTTCCAAAAGAGAAAGTGGTATAAGACAAGAATAAATAATACGTCTAAACGTATAGCCAAAATCCTTCTAAGAGTAACCACTGTACACAATGGCTATCGTCCCAGTTAACACAAAACATTTTCGAAATATTTCGAAAAGGTTTCAAAATGGTTATGCAGTAACATTTTTATTAAAACATTTTCAAAACGTTTTAAAAACGATTCTGAATGTTAGTGAAATTTTTAAAAATGTTTTAAAGGCAGTTTCTGTTTGTTAGAAATATTGACTGTTTAGAAGTGCTTTCTGTGACATTGTAATGACGTTTTCAAAACATTTCAATAGGATGTTGAGAAAAACATTTCTATCAAGAAATAATGAAAATGTTTTTGAAATGTTTTAAAAAATTTAATATGAAAGAAAAAATAGAATGTCTACAAGTACTTTTTGTGACGTTTTAATAACGTTTTCAAAACATTTCTATATTATGTTGTATAAAAACATTTCTACGGCGAAATAAGGAAAATTTTCTGAAATGCTTTAAAAAACATTTTAGTTTGATAGAAAATTTGACTGTTTACAAGTACTTTTTTGGACCCTTTAATAATGTTTTCAAAACATTTTATAGGATTCCGTGCAAAAACATTAATTTTATGACGAAATAATGAAAATGTTTCAAAAAAGTTTTCGAAACATATCAGTAGAATAGTGCACATACTAGACATTTCATAATGTTTGCATTCTATGATGAAATTGATGGTAATTTTACATATATTCCAAAATTGATAATTTTAAGTCTGGACGCAGGAAATGAAATATACATACAACTTGGAGTAAGCAGTATAGGGACGCTGCATAACAAATTTAAAAAGGTGGATTTAGTGTGCAGTGATAGAGATAAGAAATTAAATCGTTCACCTAACAATTAGGTCAGTGCCTCTAACAGCAGGATACTAGCCACTTACACCATAGTAACAAGAACTTGATATCTTAGAAAGGAATGGTGAAGAATGTATAAGCATTTCAGTTGCCTCCGCTCAATTTAAATATGGATAAAAAATGACAACACGCCTGCAGTAATTTCATCACCTTATGACACTGTAAGTATACTAGATTTTCCTTCATTTAAAAATAAAAATTCACACCTTTTCAAAGTGTAGTAAATAATAATTCCACGAATAGTAATTTGTCTCACATTATACCGAGATATGATTGTTACAACATACATGTAGTTTCATTTCTTTCGTGTTCAGTGTTTCGTGTAGCGTCTAATGAATTCGTTAATTTTGATATTCATGATTATCATAAGAGTATTAATAGTGATAGGTGTTTGAAGCGAGAAATTCTCGTTTTCCCATTACCACCGTTTTCTTTAAATAGTGCCAGATGAGGGGGCTTTAGTCACCCCTCCCACATTGTTTCTTCGCCTTTGATTTTAAGCATGGAACTAGCTTAATGTATCCATCATTATGGTACATTCAAACGGGAATACGGAACGGGTGAAAACTTTTTTTTTTCTTAAGATATGCAAATATCATCTATATGGTATCACAAAGACTTAAAATCGGGACAGGATATACTTTTTGGCCTTCGATGTAGTTAAGTATGATTGTAAGCCATATATGAGCTAAAATAATTGAAGTATGATGTTTTGAGAATAAGATTGTTTTAACACAATTTTAAATCATTTGTTATCTATAATATCAGACACGGGTCGTCAGACAGGAGGAAGTTAAAGAGAGCACTCCTAAGTCTACATGGGGTTAGTACCTGATAAACCAACACAAGTGTTCAATAATCAATCACATACTGAAGTTCATTAAATGTATATAGTATAATAAATGTTGAGATGATTATCTGAATTTCTCTTATATATTCTTTCCTGAAGTCATTCCATTTTCAAAAGATAATTATTGGAATTGTTGATAGTCATGACGAAAACATTTTGTAAACATTTTAGGCATATTTTTAATAAAATGTTACTAAAACGTTGTTCAATAATGTTTTCTGAGAATGTTTTAAAACGGTGTTCAATAATGTTTTCTAAAAATGTTTTAAAACTTTGTTCAGTAATGTTTTCTGTAAATGTTTTAAGACGTTTTTTAAAAAAAAAAAAAAAAAAAACATCCTAAATAACATTATTGAAACATTTTTAGGAAACGTTTCCAAAACAAATTGAAATGTTTTGGAAATGTTTTAATAACGCCTGTGTGTTAACTGGGTTAGTTAAGAATAATGTGGAGTTTTAGATTCTGCTATCAGTGAGACATATTATTTAGTAAAAGACTATCAGCTGATACCGAAATACTAGGTACTAGGTTTATGTATACGTTCGGGGACTGAAACGGTCCACCAGCAGTGAAAACGATCTAGTTCTTATAAATATTATAAACATAATACAATTGTTATAATGCTCGTGTCAATCGTCTCTGTGTTGGCAAATAATTACAGGTATAATATTTAATAAAAAAAACTTGATCAAGAAATTATGGTATAATATTATAACAAATGATTTAACTTACGATCATCACTCTCTTTGCGATAATATATTGTGACGCTGTTCAGAACATACACGTCCCCCAGATCAACTCGCCACCACGCTTGTTTGTGAAAATTATCTGAGGTAACGGCACAAGACCCCTGTGCTACTTTCTGACTAACATCCCCGTCAACAGCCTCATCAGCCAACCACTTGTCGCTGTATTGACTGGACGACATGTCGACTGTCTTGTTGACTGATAAATTTACTGCAAGAATAATACAAGTAGTCCCCCAAATATGTTGAAAACCTTAATGAGTCGTATTTATTGTGATTGTTGTTTTGTATTTGTGTTTGAAATGAGATTTTATATCAAAAGTTTTGAATGACTCATATTTACATATGGTAATGAAATCAGGGTTGTTGAATCTGTTGCAATTAGCGTGACAATGGGCATCGGCTTTCAATGTGTCTCAAACCACCGGGAACTTTTTATTATAAAAGCTCGTCCATGGAGTAAACCATGGGCTTTACCGACCATTTATCTAAAATTTTGCGAAGATCAGGCATACATTCAAAAGGTTTATTACCATGTATTGGATTTGAGAGTTATATATAAAGTTATTAAATATACTGTATAATCAAACATTTATGTCACTTCTTAAAATGACTTCAATTACTGTATAACATTTTACAAGTCTAGTACTTACCAAAGCCAGTGACATATTGCAGTGTTTGTAGTAGACAAAACAACACTTGGTATCTTGTTAGTTCCATGTTCAGTGCATATTGTATCTTTAAAGGAAACAAAATAATTATTGGTTTTAGATCAAGAAATTGTATATTCACCTGTACTTACAATATATGTAGGGTAAAAAAACAGAAGTTTGCGCGTGTTATTGTCGTTTAAGTTACCTGTCGTTTTCGTATCAACTGTATGATCTCAAGGATTTCAGGGAGCATTCATGTTTTAAACTACGTAATATATAGAGTGTAAAGTATTTCAAGTAAGCATTATATTTCTGTGATCACCTCATCTATTATATGGAATGCAAATATCAACAATATATTATGCTTAATATTATTTGGGCCAATATGAATAGTGTTTACGTGCTATGTCCACGAACATTTTACAGAATACATTATGTGTCTTCAGATTATTATTAATTTCATTCATGTTTTGTTTGAAATACAATGACCTATATCATTAAACAATAAAAGCAAATGATAAACGTAATAATGAGAACGTTGAAGACAATAATACAAAACAGATGCTGGATTTATTGACAGATGTGGTGTAATATAGAAAGCCACATAGAAAATATGTCCAACCGAAAAAATATATTATATGTATAGAATACCCCCACTCCTGCGGAAAATTGCTATGTAGAAACTATCCCCTCCCTCGGATTTTTTCATGAAGGATATACCTAATTCCCGAAGATATTTGTATTTTTAAATATATTCGGGTTTTATATTGAATTATCAAAGTGTATAATCAAATCAATAACAGGTTAATGTTACAATAAAAACATAATTGTAGCTATTGAAAACAGGTATTTAATCTCGATATTGTGTGCACTTTTAGTTTCTGCATTGCATATATTTAGATACTTGATCATGGTTGACATAAAGGTTAACAAAAAAGTCAAACCTATATGCAAAGAAGGCTGTTAGGATTCTATATACAACCCCGCTTCCTTAATGGATGGGGGATCGTTTCTCTGGAGAAGGTCTTCTATACCACACCGGCAGATGTCACGTTTGCAGTGACTTAAACTGTTGAGGGAAATATATCATGAAATTAATAGGTATAGTCACTGCACATATGACAGCATTTTCAACGGTCAATTCCCCTCAATATACTAGAAGAACATATGCATATATAATTCACAATGCTATTAGATACCGTAGAAACTAATAGATGTTTTACTTATAAGTATACTGGTACTTACGGTTAACAGATTTTCTAATTGTTTGAATATTCACGATAGTATAGCCATGATTAATACGTTTAGGTCTAGGTTCGTATACTTTATCACTTTGGAATAGTAGATCTACCGAAAACAGGTGTATGACTTCCGCGTTGATATCGCAATATTTCAAATCAATTGCTGAATCAGTGCCTTTACATTTAAATCTATTTTTAGTTTAAAGTCATTGTGTGACTTCATACTGCATATGTGGCCATTGTTTTCCACGTTTAAAAAGCATACACACCCAAACACACGCACGGTATATCTTTCATTCACTACGAAGCAAATGTTCAATTAGAAATTATAAAATTAATAGGTGCACTCAGGTCATAAAGGTTGGTCCAACTTTTTATTTTTATATTACCGTATACACAGTACAAATGTCGTTCTATCCTGATATTTACATCTCACTTACGATTTATTATTTTTTTTATAATTTAATATATAACATTGATATGCGTTGTTCATTTGGTAACTACGGCATAAGACTGACCATGCAGTTGCTAGGGCTAAAATAGTCAATATTTGTTGTCATCAATATTTCATTATCTGTTTACAAAATACAAAAAAAAATGCACTTGTGAGCACACGTGAAATATTGAATTGGTCAACAATCCAGTGGAAGTGTATCTTGACAACATGAATGCGTTATATATGATGGACTTTCCATGATTTGGTTGTTGAACCTTATCTGGTAGTGTAGTGGTTTGCGAAGGAGGAAGGCACAGCCCATCACTGAAACTTAAAGAAACAACGTCAGTACATGCGGTACTGTTAGGTATACTGTGTGACACGGATCTGTTAGTTATTGACTCGGCTCACGCCAGAGAAGATAATGTTTCAGAAAAAAATATTTCTTTTGTTGGTCAGAAAAAAAAACCTGTTATATGATCTGGTGGAACTTTGAGACCGATGACCACTCATGAATAATATATGTATTTACTGATGATGTAATCTTTCTGAAACTTCATCCATTTACCAATAAAAGTACAAAATGCAGTCTTCAGTCATAATTTTGGTAATATATTGATTTGCATAACCTTTTTACACTGCTTCATGTTTGTATGGAAACAATAAGGACAGTATTAAATATTGATAAATGTATTGCTATGTCTAAAAAATAGATATGTTTATCACAAGATTTTTAGTGAGTATAAGTTAGTTTCATTAAATTTAATCATTTGTAACAATGTAGTAATGTAGTATAAATAGTGCGTGAAATTATCTGTGTGTGTGCAAGAATGTTCTGTCTGTGTTCTTACTTGTGGTGCTTTATATTCATATATATTTCAATAAGAGATCAAATTAATCTGTTGTATAATTAGTGTGTGGAAGTGTGTTTGTGAAAGTGAGCGTGTGTGTGTGTGTACAATTGTTTCTCTCTGTCTTCTCACTAGTAGTGTATTATATGCATATAATTCAATGATAGATCAAATCAATCTGTTGTCTAAGTATTGGCATGATTATGTAATATCAGAGATAATTAGAATGGAAATAAAAACCAATTGAAAAAAAAAATATTGAATAGGACTCGTTCTAAATTCGAACAGTGGATGCATGACATTGAAAAACATGCACTGCTAGCAAACAATAACAATAAACATTTGCTAGCATTTCAGGCAAGTACTAGATTAGTAAGTGAATATCTCCAACGAAATGTATAACAAAATGACCCAGTAAATTGGAATAATGTAAAACTTGATTTAGCAAAATGTTTTGGTAACATCTATAGTCCATCAGACGCGTTCGCTTTATTAAACAATATACACATAATACCAAAGTTATAATGCTCAAGACGATATCGTTTCTGTCAATTGGACTTCATCAGTTGAGCTCTATTTTGAAATGTATGTGTATTTTCTAAGGTTAAAGTGGTGTCATACAAGGCCAAATTATATCTCTAAAAGTATAGCCAAAATCCGTCTAAGAGTAACCACTGTAAAAAATGACTATCTTAGCTTTAGAAGATTTTCGAATTTAAATGGTGTTAACAGTGCCAAGTATTACTTTAGTATAAGATGAACAGTTGGTACCGAAATACCAGATACTAGGTTTATGTATACCCTCGGGGACTCAAACAGTTCACCAGCAGTGGCAACGACCTAGTGGTTATAAATATTATAGACATAATACCAAAGTTATAATGCTCAAGACGATATCGTTTCTGTCAATTAGACTGCATTAGTTGAGCTTCATTTTGAAAAGGTATGTGTATTTTCTAAAGATAAAGTGGTATCATACAAGGCCAAATAATTTCTCTAAAAGTATAGACGAAATCCGTCTAAGAGTAACCACTCTAAAAAATGACTATATTAGCTTCAGAAGATTTTCGAATATAAATAGTGTTAACAGTGCCAAATATTACTCTAGTATAAGATGAACAGCTGGTACCGAAATACCACATACTAGGTTTTTGTATAACCTAGGAACTCAAACGGTTCACCAGCTATGGCAACAACCTAGTGCTTATAAATATTATACACATAATACCAAAGTTATAATGCTCAAGACGAAAAGCATAAAACAAAATACAGGCGCACCAATTCAAATTTACACTCAACGTTTATTAAATGTTGCAGAAAAAACATTTTATTGGACAAACTATCAGACCCTATTATTACCAAACAAAAAGTTACATGTTTTTGAAGATGGTCTGTAAGATGGCACTATTAAATTAAAAGTCATGCTGGAACAATTTTCGGAATCAGATGAATCGATTCGACGGCAGCCACTTGCTACTAATTTCCAGCATAGAGTAGAGGAGTCAGTGGAAATAGGTGCGACTCAAAGAAAATATTCATTTAATGCTACAAATACACAAAAATCAGCCACTGGTAATTCTCACACACATGCACCACAACATAACAACAGTTATAATTACAGAGCGCAGGCATGTGGTTACCAGCATAATCGCACCTATCATAACAGATTTATGACACCTATATATGGGGATAACAGATACAAATCATATAGCAACAATTTTCACACCTTTAGCGATCGTGATTCTCATAACCATCATATCCTCCAGACCAAAAGACAAAACGTTTCTAATCATGAGTGTGATATGCCCCATAACCATATTAATAGACATTTTACCGTTCGGGAAACTAGTTCGATCACGGTATCTAACGCCGATACCAGATTTAAAAACAGACCAGAATCTTATTCAATCAAATTATCTGGGAATCCAACTTAATGTCTTATCAAAATTTCGAATCAAAAAGATTGTGCTCGTTTAGATTCTGTTGCTGATTTAAGCCCCAGTCACAGGGACGTCTCGAAAAATTTCAAGTTAACAAATTAAATTAGGAAATCAAATATTCATTTAAAAACAATTAATGGGAAAACTCTAAATATCCCTGGTTGTATGGATGTTTCATTTACCATAAGAAATAAGATATTTAAACACATTTTATTTGACAAATGACATATCAAGAAATCTTATATTAGGATTAGACTGGTTTCAGAAACAGAATGTCCGTCTCTATTTTTACATCCGTAGCCTGTAGGTCAAAGGAATGCTTATTCGCTTTATTCAGGATTGCTATGTTTCATCTAATGTAAAACTGGCAATGCAGACAAAAAGTAAGCCACAAACAACAATTGTTTATAATGCTAAAATTTCAAAATATTAACATCTATAAAAAAAAAAACCGCTATATTGCATGTACGCGAATGTGTATATCGTCATTTCATTGTTGATAAGCCAGAACTTCATATAGTTGAGTCTATATATAATTCACCTGAAATGTTACAGGAAACTAATTTACTAATTTATTTCAAGAAAATTAATTCAACGATAAACAATATAAATAAATTGGACAGTGTAAAGTGCACTTCATTTGATTTATTATTTAATATATATATATATATATATATATATATATATATATATATATAGTATATATATATATATATATATATATATATATATATATATATATATATATAATTAAAAAGGTAGTGAATTCATATACAGAGGTTTATTAGAGAAAAATAATGATAAAATAGAAGAGAATATATAGAATAACACAGTCGCATTAGATGTATTAAACTCAACAAAATACAATTAATCGATCAACAATTTTACTCATGAATCTAAATAATATAACAACTGTAAGAAAACAATCAATCAAATACAACCAAAGACTTCGGAAAACATTTCATTTAATGATCGTTTTCGGTCAAATAACAGATCTAATGGTCCATATACTTTTCCAAATATATGATGCGATGAAGCTTTACAACATTTCGGAAGTATGAGTACAAACGAAATACAGTTTGACCTGCCTTAAATTCCATATAATCTTCTTTATAACTTTGATATTATGGTTATAACAATTATATTGTTTAATATTATGTTGTGCAGTAGACTGCTGCAGATAAGGCAAAAATATTACTACAACAATGAACATTTACTACGGACGTTGGTTAACAAAAGATGTTTAACGACGTCGATAAATCATACATAATGCATAATTGCAAATAAAATATCAAGGCACCTATCGAGTCACAATGCAACAGCTGGTATTCGAACCCCAACTCGGGCATGATGAGTTAATAGGCGTCTTGTTCTCTCTCTCTCTCTCTCTCTCTCTCTCTCTCTCTCTCTCTCTCTCTCTCTCTCTCTCTCTCTCTCTCTCTCTCTCTCTCTCTCTCTCTCTCTCTCTCTCTCTCTCTCTCTCTCTCTCTCTCTCTCTCTCTCTCTCTCTCTCTCTCTCTCTCTTCTCTCTCTCTCTCTCTCTCTCTCTCTCTCTCTCTCTCTCTCTCTCTCAAAACTCATATTTGACTAACTGTGGAATTTGTATGAAAATGATTACTTTTTTACTTTTTGGTCATTTTTTTGTGTGTATGTGTGTGCAAGGGTTATTTGTCTGTATTCTAATTTGTAATGTATTATGTTCATATAATTCAATGATAGATACAATTTGATCTGTTGTCTAAACATTGACATGATTAATTAATATTAGAGATAATTAGAATGTAAATAAAACCCAATACTCCGTGCGACAGATTACATAACATATTGTCCATCAGTGGAATATGATGAAATCTTTTTGATCTATTTCTGTATTAAATCGATTCATTATGTTTCTTTGATTAAAATACATTCAAAATAATTTACTACGAAAATGTTGTATGATAAATATATATATCATTCGATAGCACATAAGCAAACTATATTGTTGAGTGAATGTTTATATTAGGTTTACAAAAGCAAATATAATACTGAACTTTGGAAAAAAATAATATATTTAGTTTGTACATATCAATTTTCTAATATTTTTCCGACATTAAAATAAAATATTTTATGTTTGACTGTTCTGTCGAAATTTAACATACATGTACAAAGAAAACGATGCATATCTTTTCCATTTGATTACCGAAAACTAAAGTCGATTATCAGACAAGTTCTGTATTTGTATAAATGACTTATCTTCCTTGTTGAAGAGTTCCGTACATATTTGAGTCTGTATTTATTTGGATAAGATCCTCATTGCCACTTTGCTTCCTGTCTCTCCAATTGTTTCTTGGTTCATTACATTCCCTTGAGATTTGTCATAGATGACTGATATTTCTACGCGCCTAAGTTCCTGTTGGGTTGTGTTTCCATTGTTAACGCCCTTTATATATAGAGGAGAATGGTGTATCAATCGAAGACACGTAAATAATAACGCTACACAGAGAACTGTGGTGAGGACTCCAGACGTTACACCGTTGGTAATAATGATGCCATCCATATTTTCGTCTGATTTTTATGTATCTATAAAGGAATTTAGATCTTGTGATATTATATATGATATTATAGAAATTTAAGATTTGTCTGTTCATTTTTCAACAAAAAAGCATTAAAACTTACCATGCATCTGTTATTTCAAATCATATTAAAGATGAAGATATTGATCACATGGTCGTTGTTGATCAGATGATAAATATGGAACCGGGCATAGTCACATTTAAGTATCAAATGTATACGAGATGCAGATGTCAATATGTATGATGGCGAGAGCAAAAACATGGAATAGAAGGACTCGACAGTTGAAAAGCCAAGAACAACTAGCGCAGGAAAAATCCTGAGCAACAAATCGTCCAACGTGATCCCTCTCCAAAAAGAGAAAAAGACGTATGCAAATGGGATATCTTGATAGTGTAACTGTCAGTATTCTGGTTATCAGTGCAAAACATCAGGCTAAAATATTGGGCGGTTATCGTTTTATTTAACGTTAATGTTTGGCACTGTTAACACTATTTAAATTCGAAAATTGTCTAAAGCTAAGATAGTCTTTTTTTACAGTGGTTACTCTTAGACGGATTTCGGCTATACACTTTAAAGATATTATTTGGCCT
The DNA here is from genome assembly GCA_030159075.1 of Atrina japonica. Classification (NCBI taxonomy): domain Eukaryota; kingdom Metazoa; phylum Mollusca; class Bivalvia; order Pterioida; family Pinnidae; genus Atrina; species Atrina japonica. The sequence continues at coordinate 6,178 of BROG01001907.1, read as the reverse complement.
TGTATGATACCACTTTATCTTTAGAAAATACACATACTTTTCAAATTGGAGCTCAACTGATGAAGTCTAATTGACAGAAACGATATCGTCTTGAGCATAATAACTTTGGTATTATGTTTAAAATATTTATAACCGCTAGGTCGTTACCACTGCTGGTGGACCGTTTGAGTCCCCGAGGGTATACATAAACTTAGTACCTGGTATTTCAGTACCAGTTGATCATCTTATACTAAAGTAATATTTGGAACTGTTAACACTATTTAAATTCGAAAATTGTCTAAAGCTAAGATAGTCATTTTTTGTCTAACAGTGGTTACTCTTAGACGGATTTCGGCTATACTTTTATAGATATTATTTGGCCTTGTATGATACCACTTTATCTTTACAAAATACGCATACTTTTCAAATTGGAGCTCAACTGATGAAGTCTAATTGACAGAAACGATATCGTCTTGAGCATAATAACTTTGGTATTATGTTTATAATATTTACATTTACTTTTTACATTAGTATACATTAAGTAATATGTTTTAAGCTCGCTTGTAGATGTAGATGCAAAGTATAAAACACTGGTGTACCTTATTTTATTTACTTTTACAACCCAAAATATTGAAGATTACAAAAACAAAACTTTACCACAGTTTCATCTTTCAAAACCCTTAAAACATTTGGTATAATTTTATAAAAGTCCAACTCGTATTATCTAAATGGATTGAAAGGGATATCACAAACCCAAATACGATTGTCTTGTAACTGAATCGATGTTCGAAATGGCAGTAAACAGCAATTCATCAGATTCATAAAAGTTAAGACAATTTGTGTAACAATCACGTCTTGTTGTGAATTATTTTTTTTCCAGTGTAGTGTAGCTAATCGATCGCAGCAAATATCTGAAAATACACTATAACAACTGTGTCAAAACACAATGATTACGATTAATATCAGAATATCGATGTTCATTTATTGAGTGTATATAGTTGAATATGAAATTGATGTGTTTTCTGTTATCAACATTCTCAGAAAAACTCAGTATTTGTATACGTGACTTCACTGCCCGGTTGAAGTGACTCGTATGTATTTGAGTCAGTAGATGAAGGCATGGCAATATCCTCATAAGGCACTCTGCTGCTCCCCTGTAGGACTGATTCCGGGGACATCTCATACACCGTATTATTCGGGTTTTTATCTATGTCCGATAACTGTACTCGTCTCTGTGCATGGTTGACTGTATTAGAACTGGTAACAACCAACCCATTAGGCAGATAACGGCGTCTGAGTTGGAGACACGTAATTAACAGAGCTACGGTTAGACCTGTGATGACTACCCCGCATGTTACAATGATGGCGATCATGGCTTCATCCAACGTATGTTTATCTAAAATAAATGAGTTTTTCAGATCCAACATTAAATTTAATTTCAATAATGTGTTTTTTAAATTTTGCAATAAATACCTAAACGATGCATTGAGTTATCTTACATGTAGCCTACTTCCCGGATTTTCCAAGCACTTAACATTTATTGCATGCATTTATACAATTTGAAATAATAAATGAGGCAATAACACACTGTTCATTGAGTATAATTATGTCTGTTTCCCTTTGTGAAATTGCTATACTTTCTAACCTGCAGTTTGATAACTTATCCATTTATGGAAATTTGTACAATACCAAGGATTATGTACCGTAAACAAGACACCTTCCTGTCACATGATGACATGTTTCTGCACATGACTTGCAGGTATGTAAACACTGTTTTCCATACGATCCAAAATTGCATGCTGAAATGACATAAAACGCAAACGATTAAATCCATGTTATCATCAGTACAAAATGGTGCAACATGTTCTTTGAAATAATACACGAAAAGAACCATGGCCACCAGTCAGACATACTCCAGCCCCAAGCATGCAATGCTAACTGAAAACGATGTGTGTGTTTGTGTGTGTGTGTGGTGTGTGTGTGCGTGTGTGTGTGTGTGTGTGTGTGTGTGTGTGTGTGTGTGTGTGTGTTTGTGTGCGTGTGTGCGTGCATGTGTGTCTGTGTGTGTGTCTGTGCGTGTGTATGCGTGTGTGTGTGCGTGTGTGTGCGTGTGTGTGTGTTTGTGTGTGTGTGTGTGCTGCCATCCTTCATAGTTGTATCTAAGTAACCAAGAGGTCACCAAACCAGTGTTAAGTGGAGTTCTGTATTACTATAAGGTTGAGTATTTCTGTATAATTTAATTCAAAAACAACACCAAGAAGTGATAATTTCGTTCATTTAGATGTTTTCATTTATCGACGAAATTTAATCCATGACACACAAGCACTCTTCATACTAACACATTTTAACTACTATAGACACAGACGAGGAATTAAGAACTAAGCTATAGGAAAAAATAGACGTTTTAGTCTTCCCCATCGTAAACTTTCCGCATTTAATATTCCATAATCACCCGCATATGGAGTTTATATTTCACAAATGATCCGGTATTCCATGGTGTGTTTAACATATGAACATTTCATATACAGATGCAAACTACTCTCTGACAAATCATTGACACAGGGGTATCAAAGACCACGTGTGTCAACTATCCAGAAATTTTACGATTGGCATAATCATCTTGTTTGTGATTACTTTGTTTCACGAAGTCAAATATTGAATACGTTGAGACGTCTGTATTAAAAAGCAATTCACTGTTAATACGTGAAAATACGTGGATATTTGTAAATATTATTGACATTTTTTTACATTTTATATAGCATTGGAATATCTTACTTACTGTCATTACAATACACCCCTTTCTATCCGGGAGAGCAATCTGCTTGACATCTGCCGTCAATATGGTTGCAAGTACCGCCGATACAATTTCCGCAGATATTGGAACAGTTTGAGCCAAATGTCCCTGCAGTACACTCTAGAAATTAAAAATACAATATAATAGAGCACACAGTCGTCATACTTAGACATTGTCTTTACTATAAGCACAGACTGGGAATGAACAGCTAAGCGGCGATCTCGACTTTTCCATCGTGATTTATCCACATTTAAGTAGTAACATCCAACAATCACACACATATGGAGGTTATATTGTTCACAAATGATTCGATATGCCAGTGCGTGTTCAACATATGAACATTTCATATACAGGGGAAACTACTCACTGACAAATTATAGACACAGGGGTATCGGAATACGTGTTTAGTATTTTTGTTTACGATTACTCTGTTTCACTAAGTGAAATTTGAGTTACCGGCTCTTGTTGAGACTACAGTTCCAATTGTGACAAGGATTCGTTCCCCGCGTATTTCATTTTGATTTGACTGTGGACTCAGAGAGGTTGATGAGTTAAATGCAACAGATGATCATAATGATGATGATGATAATGATGATGATGATGATGATGATGATTTGTTTATAAGTGCTCTCTGGTAAAATAATCACATTGGTTTTCGGCATTACAAAGTGCGTAATAAATGTCATGGTGGTCGTAATGGTATGTTTGGTATTTACCGGATACTTACTTTCATTACAGTAATTGTTTTTCCATCCGGGAGCACAGCCGCTCAAACAAATTCCAGTTCTGTGGTCACATGCACCACTGCTGCATTTCCCACACACATCCGAGCAATTTAAACCGAATACTCTATTGCTACACTCTAAAATGTACCAATTTTGATTACTATGAAAGTGTCAGAACGATAGTACGACAGTACTGGCAGTAACATATTTATACACATGTCTAACAAACGTATTTGATAATGTGATATATATTCATTGCGTATAATGTAAAAATAACCAATGAGTTGTTCAAAACCAGGAAAAATTGAGATATTAGAAAGTTAAAAATAGTCACAGGAAAACTATATCTGGACCTTGCACCCTAAAACTATTTTCAGACAAATTGGTTTTTTAACTTCAAAATTTTACTCAAATCTTTAAATTATCTCAACTTGGGTAATGTTTGTGGACCATAAAGAAATTATTCGACAAATATGTCCCTCAAGTTATAAGTACAGTCTTTAGCTAACTTAAGTAATTATTAACAGCGAAAATGCCTGCCCCTATGTTCGCCTCGGGATCAACAAACGTTAATGTCATTGTTATTGTCAATGAGTATTTCAAGACATGTTTAATCATTTAGTTTTCGAAAAAAAGAACGTATTGAGCGAAATACTGTTAGGAGACCAACACTTCTTTCTCTGTTGACTTGTTTGGCCATGCGACGTTTGTTTACATTAACAATAGGGACGGTGTAAATTTTGTCCGATACATTTGCTCCAGTGTCTGTCCCAAGTCACTTATCTTATTTAATGTACCTATACACACTTTCTTGCATTTTGAGAATCGAGTATAATCATATACATATGTTATGGATAGATTACTAACTGGGTCATATATGAGCATTTTACAATACTTTTTACACTGTCCCTTGACAGTTCTTAAGTTCTAAAATCATATTATGGCCGGCGGTTTTCACTTTTTACTCAGATGAATATATTGATTTTAACGTTTGAGAGTAAAATTTGTCTAAGAATTGTCCTTGTTCATGGTCTCGGGCCCAGAGGTAATATCGATCATGGGTAGTACCTTTCAAATTCTAAACACATGGGGGGGCTAAGACAGACATTTTTTATAGTGTTTACCTGAAGACGGATTTAAGAAAACATTCAAATGATTATTGAGCACTTTTTATTTCGGAACTCTACATCTACTTAACAGTTGGCCTCAATTGTTAAAGTCTTTTTGACGGAAAGGCTGGCCATGGACATTTATTTTGGCTCCCTTTGCGAAACTATAACCTCGGTACAATGCTTATGACATTTAATTGTGAAATTTGTTTCCAACTGAATATCCAGTAACTAATAGTACCGTTATTACAGTAAAACCCTTATAGTTGTATCTAAGTAAGAAAGAGGTCACACAACCAGATTTAATTGGAGTTCCGTATTACTATAAGGTTCTGTATATCTGGATAATTTAATTCAAAAACAACACCAAGAAGTGATAAATTTGTTCATTTAGATGTTTTCGTTTATCGACGAAATTTAATCCATGGCACACAAGCAATGTTCATACTAACACATTTTACCTACTATAGACAGAGGCGGGAAATTAAGAGCTAGGCTATACGAAAAAGGAGACGTTTTAGTCTTTTCCATCTTAAACTTTCCACATTCACCCGCATATGGAGTTTATATTTCACAAATGATCCGATTGCCATGGAGTGTTTAACATATGAACATTTCATATACAGAGGTAAACTTCTCTCTGACATATTATTGACACAAGGATATCACAAACTGCGTTTGAAGTCTACTGTCCACGATTGGGGGGGGGGTGGGGGGGGGGGGGGGGGGGGGGGGGGGGGGGGGGGGGGGGTTTTTTTTTTTTTTTTTTACCGTTGGCATAATTATATTGTTTCTGATTACTTTGTTTCACTAAGTGAAATATTGAATATGTGATTTTTGAGACATCTGTATTAAAAAGCAATTCACTGTTAATACGTGCGGAAAACACGTGGGGAAACATTGGATATTTATAAGTATTATTGACGTGTTTTTAACATTTTATATATCATTTGAATATCTTACTTACTGTCATTACAATACACCCCTTTCCATCCGGGGGAGCAATCTGCTTGACATCTGCCGTCAATATGGTTGCAAGTACCGCCGATACAATTTCCGCAGAAATTGGAACAGTTTGAACCAAACGTCCCTGCAGTGCACTCTAGAAATGAAAGATACAATAGAATCAAGCACACACTCTTCTTTCTTAGACACTGTCCTTACTTTAAACATAGACGGGGAATTAACAGCTAAGCGGCGATCTAGACTTTTCCATCGTGGTTTATTCACATTTAACTAGTAACATCGAACAATCACACGCATGTGGAGGTTATATTTTTCACATGATTCGATATGCCAGTGCGTGTTCAACATATGGGCATTTCATATTCACGGGGAAACTACTCACTAACATATTATAAACACAGGAGTATCGAAATCCGTGTTTGATGTCAACTCCCCGAAAATTATATTGTCAGTATAATATTTTTGTTTACGATTACACTGTTTCACAAAGTGAAATTTGAGTAACCTGCTCTTGTTGAGACGACTGTTCTAATTGTGACGAGGATTCGTTCCTCACGTATTTTATTTTAATTTGACTGTAGATAATAGATGATGATGATGATGAT
>BROG01001906.1:0-22572 GCA_030159075.1 Atrina japonica | reverse complement strand
CTGGCCAAACAGTTAAGTGTTTCTGTGGTGTTCGCTGCAAATTTGACCTCTAATCTGACGCTACCCAGAGGTACAAGGTGTATATACTCTTCTCCTAAGTCGTTGGGCGCATTAGTGTATGCATAAATGGCATATCCATCATTAAAATTAGATTTATTTATCAATAGCCCTGTATTTGTGTTCCATTTGTCTGATGCTTCAAAGAGATTGACGAAGGGCGTGACGTGATTGTCGGTACTAACGTTCATGGGTCGTGCTGGAACACATATAACGCTATTTCTTGAACTAAATTTTGAAAATTTAACGGATTATTTGTATAACTTCCATCAACTGCACTCTGACTGATGAAACAAAAGACACTTTTGTTGGAAGGTTATTAGACCATACGGTTTCCCATATAAATGATCCAGAACCTTGAGCACACGTGTTCATCTTGATATCGTTACTGGGTACTTTGCGGTGGTCCCTTTAAGTATATCTGCATGATTGATCAGCACACAACTATCCACTGTCACCATACACGCTTTAAACACCACGTCTAGGAGGTCTAACTTGTAACTGGGACTAGACTCACTACTCATTAGGTAGAATGGAGCTCGATTCTTAAACAGTTTAAGATTAATGTCAACGTCATTGACCAAATATGTATCAATTGCAAAGACGTCCTCGTACAATGACCCTTCCATATCCAAAATTTGACTCTCTTTCGTAAACATATTTCTGTATACAAGTCCCGTGTTAGACCCGCCTGTAATTTTTGGATCGTCGAAATTAATCTCGTCTTCGTAAAATAATTGCGACTGTAGTTGCGAGTCCGCGGCATCTATGCCATTAGATAGAATGGTTTTCAGATAAGCTTTCCAAGGGTAATGATTAGTATTCAATGACACTAATTTTCCGTTCATGTACGTGTCGACCTGAGACCATATCGTCTGTAAGGGTAGGTTTATTGATGCAACATTCTGTTTTGGGGCTAGTGGTGAACCATCAGCTTTCACCATTTTACATTTCACGTATAGTCGACTTGTTCTTAAATCGATGCATTCGCTTCCTTGACCTGGGATGGATATTTCAGGGAGTGTATCTTCCGTGTTGAACGAGGATACTGGTCTACATTCGGAATAAAAAAGAATCCTACAGCCACCTGATTTGGTGGAACAGTAAATATAGATAATTCTGCCTGTTGTGCAAATTTCGTAATTTTATCACTGAGAAAAGCCATAACTGTCTATTTCTGAGTCTTTTGGAATTTGTTATATTCTTGAGTTACCGCTCGACGTTTAATGGTTTTTTCCTTCTGTTTTGTCTTCTTGCTCTTGGGAATTTTACTTTTCTTATGACCGCGGTTTATTAGGGATTTTGCTGCCTTTCTGAGAACTGTGAGAACGGGGAAACTGTTTGGCTTCTATAGTCTTCTTAACAGGTACGTGGGGTACTTTTTCATCGACCGCGTCTTTCAATTCTGATTGTGCTCTCGCTTTCACCGCTGCAACGGGCGTAACCTGTTTACCCACCACAGTTTTGTCTTCCTTCGGTTTCTGTGATACATGTGGATCGACGGTCATCATGTAAGTTTTCTTACTGTACAACCCACCAATACCTTCTCCGCCCTTTTGTCGTCCCTTGTATATACGGGGGTCGAATTTTCCGTCTAGCATATTTTTGTGAAACGATTTCCAAACCTTCGGATCGGATACATACATCGTACCCAACATTGTAACACTTAATAAGCGAAAAGGTAATTGTTTAAGTTGTACAACCACGGTGACGTCTCCTTGAATGAATGAGGCTTCGGCTCCGCCGTTTCCTCTTAAAACACATGGATATCACCAAAATGATTTATACTGAGTGGCACCTCTATCGGAAGGGAATAGGTAACGTTTAAGTTATTTCCTAGATACACCCGTCTCAATAATGGAATCTCCGATTCCCCGACGACGGTATCGTCACAAATGTTACAACACACGAGTAAATCCAAAGGTGATGACGATATGTTACCTACTTCGACGGAAAAGTAAAGATGCAGACCAAAATCCAGGCAGTGATAATTGAGTAGGTAAATGTACCCGAAAATCGTAAGGTTTATTTCCACTATGAATGTGTGAACTATCAGTTGATCTCAGAACCATTCGTACACTCATGATGATATAAGACAAATTATTTAATTTTATGACATTAAAAAGTCTTATACGGATTCAACATCTCGTGCATTCACCCATGAATTAAACTTTTCAGGCCAATGTAACCATTTCACTAAATACTTTTTTATGTCTCCCTTTACCTTGCGTATTGATTATCTTTTCAATCTTCCATGCGACATCGTCACCTTTGTTAACCTTTTGAAGTTCTTCCGTGTAAAACGTTCCGGATATTGGTTCATTTGTAAAATCTGTCAGTCGATAAATTGGAATTCCCTGATCCATAAATCGTTTAGTCACGATAAAAACTTCACCTGTCCACTTCTGATCGTAATCTCGCTGAAAGGGTCGTTTTAAATAGGTAATTCAAACTTTATTATTAAGTTTAAATTTGAACAGATTGTTCCGTCCCTTATTTGATTGTTGTTTAAATGTTTTCTTCTTTTTTTTCTTCACTGGTGTCAATTTAGCTTTCGTTCTTGCCAGATAAGACTCGAGTCTAACTTCGTCTTCGTTTTTCTCGTTTATCTCTGAGGGAGCAATTTCTCCGAGAGAACGGGAAGGTGTGTCGTTGATAGCCATGGTTATGTCGGATAAATTATCTATGTAGCGATACGAGTTCTTTTCTGTCAACATTCTATATAGTCTACTTTTCAATGTCTGTATGGCTCGTTCAGCATAATTGCTTTTGGTTTCGTTTTGCGTTAAAACCAGATGAACACCTTCGTCGACTAAGAACTCTGTAACTATAGCATTACTAATTTCCGTACCCTTGTCAAACCGCAATACCTTGGGTTTTCTGTCATATTTGTCAAATGCAAATTTCAATACCTTCTTTGTCTCTATAGAAGTCTTGTTTTGCACTGGGACTGTAAACATATATCTTGAGAATACATCTTGCAAAACCAAAATGTATTTTACACCGTCATTGTAACTAGCAATGTTTTTCATATCCATTAAATCGCCATCCCACTGACTATCGATACCTTCTACTATGACACGACGTCTCTTAAACTTTCTTTGAACTCTTTTTTGTAATGAATAAGCATCTTTATCTGCTAAAAATTGTCGTATTTTAGCCAAACTTATGCTAAATTTCCCATCTTTCTTTACCCATTGGTAAAATTTGTTTGGTCCACTGAAAGAAGCAGAGTGTTTTGGCTCTGTCCATATACTATCAAGATATTGTTCTTCCTCTGGCGTCATGAATGATGTACTTCACGATTTACAGTACATTTTTGACAAATGTAAGCCATTGACAAAAAGTGATATGATGAATCAACACAACTCATACATTGATAAAATACAACAAGATTTGTTCAAAATTTTACATTTTAATGACATTCCACATATTTCACATAACACTATTTCATTTACAAAACAAACATATAATGAAAGTATATGTATAAACATTAAATTACAGTTCAAATCAATATCACTGTTACTAACATGCATTTGAAAAATAGCTGTATTTTACTGATTAATGAAATGTCTTTCATTTGAGATATACATGAAATTATTTCATGCTTATAGTTCAGAAATATTCCTCAGGATCTATGTTAGGGTTACAGTTTCTACATCTGAAATATCCTTCTTGGTTCATATGATCATTTCGCATTTCGCAGAATTCCACTTCACGAAGTTCGTTTTCAAGTTCCTCGGCAATAATGACCATTGCATCTTTCAACTTTTCCCATTGTCGAAATTTCAACGCTATCCCTGTTTTTGAAGGTTTTAATTCTGTTTCCCCCTCAGGTTTCCACCAGCGCCTTATTTGAACAACGGGGTAACCTTGCTTTAATGTTACGTGCAAATTTGACCCCAAATGTTCCATGAAGACAACAGGTTCTTCGGATTTGTAAGATATGATGGCCTCGTCCACTTTATCTTTATAATATTTGGACAACTTTCTCCACTTTTCAAGATCGAGGGCGATACCCCGTTTCGTGGGGTACATCGGTTTGTTTTGAGGCACTTCGTATTTCCGAATGTTTATCAATCTTTTTCCTTTAAACATGCTAGCGTCCACAATCACATTTCCTCCTATACAAAGCCGACATACCTTTTGTTTTGTCTTTGGACATCCACCTATGTGGTGACTATCACACGTTTGGCAGATGTCCCAGTACGTTTTTTTTTCGACTGTTCACAGGCTGAATTATCTATAATGAGGTTGTCCTCGAACTCGTCTGTGGCAGTGAATCCTCTCTTGCATCCTCGTCATTATTCTCGTTGAAAAGCCTTAATCTTGAAATAGCTTTTCTTTTCCTAGGAGCTCTAGGCGGTGTTTCAGGAATTGCATCCATAATAAAAAAAATTACGACTTGTCTGTGATGATTGCTTATATCTGAATATAGTTTGGTCACAGTAACTACCTATATATATACTGAATGTAACAAAATTAAGAAATATTATGACGACATTTAAAGCCAATGAAATCCTTTTTCTCAGGATTTCACATTATGTTTCCATTAACTCGGAACTCGAGTGAATGATTCTAAATGGACGAACCTCGGGTATATTTCGTAATTCCATTTCATCATCTCGGAACATTAAAGCAACTCCTATATAACTAAATCAAGATATGACGACATCTTAAACCAATGAAATCCATTTTCCTTGGATTTCGCAATAATTTTTCGTTAACTCGGAATGATAATTCCTTTCATCTTGTTACATGAACCAATGAATTTGTTTCCGAGGAATATTTCGTAACTTTATTTCATCATCTCGGAAAAAATAAAGCAACGCGGTCAATTAAAAAAACAAACAAAGAATGAAATCCATCCGTATCGATATATTTCGCAACAACAATAATACAGGTGTCAACCATGTTCAATTGAAAAATGTTATCTCGGAATATGATCTTACATAGATCAATTAATATCTCTTAAACATTCCATTGTCAGTCAAACGATATCTCTTAAACATTCCATTGTCATTGGTAACCATTGTCTCCAATATTTTCTCAAGAGTATCGGGTTACACCATTTACCGATACCTACGGATATCGTATTACATGACGTCATCAATCTATTTATAGAACCCGTGTACCAACCCTTATGCTGCTGTCGTATAACATGGTTCTTGCGTGGGCCGTCGTATAACACGCTATGAAGACATTTGTCGACGAATTGTCCCTTTAAATCGTAGGACATCTGCACCATGTCGTCGTTTATAAACTGAATGTTAAGATTATCTATTTTGTCATCCAATAATAGGTCATAAAATTATTTCGGTTCGTTGACGTATTTAGTTTGTTTCATGTTAACTCTTTGACCAAATTTACCCCAAAGAGAATTGAGACAAATTTAGATATCGCGTGCATGCCCGGATTATGATCTATTTTTCCCAAATCGATACCTAATCGTTCTTTGACGGTTTTTTTATACTGTTCTTCCGATTCTTAAGGGGTACCGGGACCGACCTTTAATTCGGAACTTTCCATCTTGATTTTCATAAATTTCTTAACGAATTCTTTGAAAAGGTCTATGTCTTCGCTGGTGTAGAGAAAATCCCAAACTTCGTAAATTTTATCTATCTTATACCCTTTATCCAATGCCTTAAATAACTCGGGAGTACACCACGTTCCCACAAAAGACCTCTGTTCGTCGGTGTGTTCGCACGTCTTCATTTGTAATTCGGCACACGTTTTACACAACGGGAACAAGAGTTTTTCGGCATTTCCGCATTTCATTTTTACGGGTAAAACGGGATGATATAATTTTCTAGGCGGAACGACTTTACACTTTATGAACCCCAACCAATTTCGATCGATATGCTCGGGGTTATATATTTTAGTGGGGTGCCCGACCGGGTATTTTTTATAAAACGGAACCGTGGGATATAAACTAACAAAATCTACGTATCGTCCTTTTTCTTTTCCGTCGAAATCGTAAATTAACTTGGTGACATTTGTTCTACCGCCGAAAAAGGCATCTCGGGGGTTTAACGGAGTTACAATCTCTTTATTTTTTATACCTTTTATATCGCATTCCCAAACCTCTATTAAATTGTAACCGGCCCGTTTTATTTTCTCGTTTTTCACGTCGGTTCGTTTTCTAAGCGTTTCCATATCTATTTGGTTCTTGGTATTGACGGTATCTCGGGTTTCATTGAAACCGTGTCGAACCTGGGAGTTCGTCCATTTATCTTTATTTTTGTTGGCAACCGCCGTCACGATGGCTCGTGCCAAACACGTAGTATCGTCGTTTTTAATCGTTATAATACTTCTTTTCGACGACGAAGTTGCCTTTGTCACCGGTTCTTTGGGTCTCCCCGTGCCTCTTGGCATTGTCGTAGACTGCACGACTATTTCTACTTCTTCTATGGGCACCTCGTAATATTCTATATATTCTTCCAGTGCTTTGAATAAATGTTTAGCTAAATCGCCCGAGACGGTTATATATTTCGTACTGAACATTTTCGGGAAAATCGGGTGATTGATGATGATACGAAATTTATCACCGTTTTGTAAACCTCTATCCTTTATTACCAACTTCACGAGGTCTAGAAATAAACGGTCTATATTGATAACCTTTTCCCTCAATATGATTACTTTATATTCGTCAAAGGTGGTACCAAACTTTAGCCTGTATTCCGAGAAAATTTTGTCAAAACGATAGGTTTGCCCCTTGTTCAACTCTTCTTTTACGAATGGCTTATAGGTCGTTTATGTCTAACGGGACGCGGTTCGTCGCTCGCCGTTAAATCCATTAAATTTTTATCGAAGAGTTTATCTAAAACCGTCTTCCATACACGTTTGGGTTTTAAAGGCTTTTGTAAAGCATGGTCGGGCGGGATTGGTAAATCCAATAACGGTTTGATATATTGGCTCGTAATAGACATTTTTAAATTGGGGTGAAATTGCTTATAGCATTTTCAATTTTTTTACACTATTTCATTGGACACCTGTGCCCCATCTATCACTGCGATTATTATGTACACCCGCGGAAAAATTGAATGCGAGTGCCGAAAAGCAGGGATAAGTTATCTGTCTATATCACTGGCGAGGAATTTACCTGGTGACTACCACACCGTGTACAAAGGGAAATCACTCTGTATACCTTGTATGGATCTGAACTATCATAAACTGTATAGTGATCGGTTTTCCCCAGTTTTGAGGTCTAGAGTGAATGAACATTGATTAGATGACGAGGTATTCCCCTGATAGCATGATTAAGTTATAAGTAATGAAAACCTTATTAACGTTGCTAGTTGCCTATTTTTTTTTTCTGAGACATTGAAATTTACTGTTTGTACATGTTTTAGAAGGTAAACACTAATCCTATGGAATAAAAATTCAAACACTCACCCTATGCTGGTAGTGGTTTTCTGACGACGTTGCCTCTTCGAGTTCCGGATCGCAAATGAGCTCTCAGAGGTCTAACTGAACCTATACTCTAGTCATGTGACTTTTTTTCTTCTGAGATATTTGTCATTTTAATGCATGGAAAATAATCTAGCCCTATCTAATAAAATATGAAACACTCACCACCCTGCTGATAGTAGTGGTTTTTTCTTATGATGTTAACACCTCGAGCTTCGGATCTCAAATGAGTTTTCACAGGCTTAACTGAACCTCTCTCTTGTCACATGACTTACTATTATTAGACTTTCATCTAATGAAGTGGATACATCATAACAAAAACACAAATGAAATAAAACGTTTAATGTTGAATATACACTGATAAGTAGTGTACACAAACACAAGACCTGCATACCTTTAGTTAAGGTTTCTTTTCGAATAAGTTGGGTGGCCCTTAAAAGGGCCGTTTGATTGCTCCGAAAAGCTGAATAAAAGAGAGACTCTAATATCTGTCGAGTACACGTCGCCAACGACGAACTTCTCTTTCTATTTCTATCTTGGCCTTATGTTGTCGAAGATTGGCTAATGCTTCCTGATCTAGTACGTATTGTACAGGTACTGGAAGTGAAGGGTCAAGTCTAGGTGGTTCCTCCTGTTATGTAGTAGGTGTCGTAGGGGTCCTACCAGAATTTACTGGGATGCGTGGTCTTACTACAATGCGTGTCCTTCGTGTAAGAATGATTCTCATGTTTCTCTCTTCAGGTTGCATCTCCATGTCGGATGAGTTATCCATGATGAACTAATAGCGAGACTCAGGCAGTACTAGCTTATATAGGGTTAATGACGTCACGTATTGTTTTTTTCCCTATCTAGACATCTGGCCACCTGTTTTTGACATCTTGACACTTGGCATCTGGCCACCTGTTTTTGACATCTGGCCACCTGTTGTTGATGATTTTTCAAGGACGAGTTTCATTTTTGTTCCGTCTAGACGTCTGAGTCTAGACATCTGGCCACCTGTTGTTGACGATTTGTCTGTCTAGAAATCTACGTCTAGACACCTGGCCACCTGTTGTTGACGATTTTTCAAGGACTAGTTTCATTTTTCCGTCTAGACATCTGTGTCTAGACAATTGGCCACCTGTTTTTAAGACAAATACTGTCACTAGTTTTTAGTATTTCTAATTCTAAATGAAAATAAAACGAAATAATTTTATGGACCTGTAAACATAAAAAATAGAATAAAACAGAGTATATATGTGTGATGATACTTCGCTTGAGTATCTATACAGTTATTTCCTTTTTATTATAAATACATGTATACAGTTATTGCACTTCATTTTAGATTTGACAACGGAAGCATACACACAGAATGTCTAATTTACCCAACTTTGATTTATTGTTGAATGAAAGACAAGAACAGGCGAGAAGTCAAAGACAGGCTCACTAGAGAGATCAACAGGATGATAAATTTAATGCAAACAGACAACTCACCGATTATAGTGATTACTATGAAGTGGACACTCTGAGTGAGCGTAAATCACGCAAATGTAAAACGGCCTCGAATGTGTACCAAGTCAAGTTTAAACATTTTTCTAAAGATGCCATACACTTGGTATCAGAGGTATTAGATCATATGTTGACTTCTATTAAGAACAAACTACAGTGTGAAGATCGGGATAAGATGAGAGTCAATATACATCATCCATCTTTAAAAAGTGAAGTGTGGGTAGAATTTACGGATGCTAAAGATCTGAATGCTGATCTACTCATGGAGAAAATTGAGAAAGTACAACAGAGTATGAAAATTTTAGAATCGAAGATGGGTCTACCACCCTGTCAGTGATCCATACAGAAACTAATGCTGATTACATAGGAATTTATCCCCCAGCTATGTATTACAACCCAGAAGGTATGAAACCGGATGTCCGGCGTGATTTTGAAGAGTGGTATCAAGACCAAATTCGAAAGGGTGAGGATTTTTCATTTGCAATGCGAATTAAAAGAATACATTGAATCGGACGTGACAATTTTGCGACAGGCTTGTATGCATTTTCAAAGCATGTGTTTGAAACTAGCCGATGTGGACCCATTTGCTGAATCGATTACGTTTGCCAGTACGGGGAATATAGCATATCGTCGCAATTATATGCAAAAAGATACGATTGCTATCATACCTCCACGGGGATATCCTTTGGCACGACAATATTCTACCCTACCATTACGCTGGTTGAGTTGGAAAGAACATCAAACTGTTCAAACGATTAGACATGCTCGTCATGGAGGTGAAGTCCAAGTAGGATCTTAACGAGTGGATGGTTATCATGAAGACTCTCGGACCATTTACGAGTTTCATGGCTGTTGTTGGCACGGATGTCCCTTGTGTCTTCCTAACTTAAAGCAAGAGAAACATCCATTTTATCCTTCTTTGATGTATGAAGAAGTGTATCAAAAGACCTTAGAGAGAGATCAGTATTTGCGCCAACACTATCAAGTAGAAACGTTGTGGGAACATGACTATCGTCAAAGGTACAAGCCAGATCCAGAGTTTCAGCATTTCATTGATAAAATGTATGAGGATTTTCCCGACCCGTTAGTTCCTAAAGATGATTTATTTGGAGGTCGAACAAATGCTACACGTTTGCTTTGTGAAGAAAGAGACATTCGTTACGTGGATATATGTTCTTTGTACCCGTTTGTCTTGAAACATGGAACTTTTACAATTGGACACCCAGACGTGATTACTCATGATTTTAAAAGTCTAGATCAATATTTTGGACTGGTACAATGTCGAGTTATTCCTCCTCGTCAGCTGTTTCATCCCCGTGTTACCTTATCGGTTTGCAGGAGGAAAACTACTTTTTCCTTTATGCCGTACTTGTGCTCAACAAGGAATCGAACAGGAGTTGGGTATTAGTTATCGATGCTCTCATACGAATCAAGAGCGAAGTTTGTTAGGTACATGACTGATGTGTGAATTGAATAAACCTATAGAGAAAGGTTATGTAATAGATCGTATCTTTGAAGTATGGCATTTCCCTGATCAGTCCAATACTTTATTTCGTAGCTATATTGATCAGTTTCTCCAGATTAAGCAACAGGCTAGTGCTTCCTGTCAAACAGTAGAAGGTCGTCGTCAGTACCTCAAAGAGATTGAAACGAGAGAACAACTGATCATACGAGAAGAAGATGTAGGGAAGAATCCTATCTTGCGTACCATTGCTAAACTGTTTCTGAACTGTTTGTGGGGTAAATTTGCTCAACGGACTAATTTACCTCAGACACAGTATGTGAAGAGTTGCGAAGCATTACAACAGTTACTTCAAGATGACACTCGTGATATAGAACTGATTCCAAATGACGAAGGCCATGATGAGCTTGACATGTTGCTGGTGAATTTGAAACCGACGGATGACTTTGATGAACCAAATGGTTTTAGCAATGTAGTGCTAACAGTCTTTACGACGTCTTTAGCACGGTTACATCTCTATGCCACCCTAGAACGTTTGGGAGAACGTGTGTTATATTTTTTATACAGACAGTATCATTTATCAACACGATCCACAGCAGTGGAATCCCACTATAGTGAACAGTTTATGAGGATGGACAGACGAATGAGATTCTATCGTATCCTTTGTCTCGGGAGGTCCTAAATATTATGCATACAAGTCTCGTCACATAAAAATCTCTCATGGGACGTAACATTCATTTTCTAGAAGGAAAAGTGATTGCCAAACTTCATTTTCGTCGTGTCATTTAATATCATAAAATAAAGTGCATCACAGGACTTTGGTCAGTTGATGATCGAGAGTCATCGTGTCAACATCGGGTATTGAACTTCTGTCAATATGAAACCGACGAAAAAAGAAAATGAAATGAATAAAGATGCGAGAAAAGAAGAAATGAAAAGAAGAAAGGGTCGGAAAGGGGAGACACAGAGAGAAGAAGAAGAGAAACAGAAAGAAGAAGAGAAACAGAGAGAAGAAGAAGTGAAACAGAGAGAAGAGAAACAGAGACGAAGGACAGAGAGAAAGAATGGGGGAAACGATGGAAGGACAGGAAAAGACAGAAGGAGAGGAAAAGACAGAAGGACAGAGAGATGAAGGAAAAGAAGGAAAGCAGAGAATGTAAAGAAAGAGGGAACGTCCACGAAAAGTATCCATAGAGAGAACAAAAGAACATAGAGAAGAAAAAGGACAGAGGGAAGGAGTGAAAAGAAGTAGGGGACGACCACGGAAAGTTGAACAGGAAAAAATACCTCATGATATTTTAATGTTTCTACGACAATGGTTAAGCGATTGTCGTCAGTCTTCCATGTACGGTGACACTTTTCATTTACAATTAAATGATAATAATGGTAACCGAGCAGGTATGATGTATCATGTGCATAAAGAACAACGACAAGTAGCATGGGGTCCTTTTGGGTATAGTGTAGACGTACCGATGATACAATTTGTGTTTCAGGACAAAAAAACGTAAAAAAAAAAATAGGATTTTGGTCTGATCTAAAAATATATTTTATTTACCTTATAAAAAGGGGTGAGAATCCACATCAGGGACAATTCACTCTCAGACACGATGGAATGAATATCAAGTTTGGAAACTTTATTTTCATTGACGATGGATGCTAGTCAGACCGTCACGGATAGTGCTCCCATGAACCGAGACATGATGGATAGTGTACCACGAACCCATCGGGTATAAGTGGATAGTGTACCACGAACCCATCGGGTTGAAGTGGATAGCGTACAGAGAGTTAATCTGATAGAAGTGACAAGGAGTCCACCTACAGAAAGAGACAAGGTGTGACCACTTTTAAACTAAGACCTGCTACCGTCAGAGGGTTATCGTTTCATCAGGAATTAAGAATACATTTAACCTTACCTATTTTTTGTACGTATGAATCCAGGTACCTGACGTTTAAAGGTCATTGGCCAAAATATTTACTGGGACCTAAACAGACAGAATTAGCCAGAGCAGGATTTGTGTATTTGGGGAACAGTGACCACGTTCAGTGTTTTTCTTGTGGCATCTGTTTAAAAGATTGGGAATGGAACGATAATGCTTATACAGAACATCGACGTTAATCTAAAGATTCTGCTTTCAGTCAACTAGTGATATAAAGAAAAAGAAACCTGTGTGGATCCTCCCTTCTGGGGACAAAAAAGTGCCTGACGGGAACGAGTCTAAATATAGAATAAAAAGAACGGGTATAAAGTAAAGTGAAGTGTAGTTACCAAACATCATTTAAATCAGTCATCAACATGAGTTATCCAGGATTGTCTCAGACGTACCCGAATTATTCACCTAATTGTACACCGTACATAGAAGAGGCTGATGCGTTTGATGAAGTTCTCAAAACTTAAGACCAGTTGGAAGAAAAACAAGAAAATTATGCGACCAAGGGAATGTTACGTGATGCCTTGCTATCCACATTACAGAAAATGAGGGAAGAACTCACGACCATTACAGCTAGTCTGAACGAATTGAAGGATAAACTACAGCCAGAGGTCAGAACATCGTATATGGGTTACGAATATAAGCCTTCCCCACAGACTCATCCTTGTTTCATTTGTGGTGAAATTGGACATTGTTCTGCCAGATGTCCTAAGAATAACAGGACGGCAACAACAACAGCGAAAACATCAGTAATAGTAGAACCTGAGAACAAAGTAGAAAATTGATCTCGTTAATCGGACCAATGTTATAAATGTCAGGTCATTGGGCTTATGAATGCCCCGAACATACTTCAACAGGAGTCAAACGTAAACTCGATTTGATGCTGAAGAAGGGAGGAAAAGCCACCAAGAAAGTGGAAACCGAACAGCAGTGATTTTTAGTACTGTTATCGTGTAAATACGTTTACTGTCACAGCGTTAAAGAATCCGAACCGACCGATCTAGGACAAAAGCTAACGTTCTGTTGCTCCGTGCTGTATGAGCAAGATCAACCGTAGTAGTGACACAAAGTGACAAAAGTTTGTTTGCGTGTTTCAAGACTGTTTCATGGTAATGAACGTTTCAAAAAGTTAATCAGTGTTATCAAAGTTAATCAGTCTTTTCAAAGTTAATCAGTATTCTCATAGTTCATTCTTATGTATTGTACATAGTCACAGAGGGACGGCCCTAATCCTCTGTTGACTATCTAAAATGTTTTTAGCGGGGCATTAAACTTATTAAAATTGATCTGGTGTTTGTGTATTTATGTCTGGGTATAAGGTGTACACGTTTAGAGTACACTCAGAGATTAAACCTATTGGATATAAGGTGTACACGTTTAGAGTACACTTAGAGTCCTGTTCTAGTATCTACAAGGTAGACACAAAGGTTACATAGAGTGATCTGGTGTAAAACACCATTAACAAAACTATGAATAGAAGGATATCAAGAGTAATAGTGTAACACATAGAATAGAAGAGATACAGAGAAAATAAGGGTATACAAAGGATCTATGTTTTATTGTATAGAACTGTTCTAATCAGTCATAGGTTTCTATTCGTAAAAGTTAGGTGGCCCTGAAAAGGACCGTTTGTGTTTTAGGCTTTATATGTCATGGCATAAAAAGAATTTTGTCCGTTTTCTCTGCCGTCTTTCTCTTTTTCTTTTTTCAGACTTCACGAGCTCAATCCATTCATCGATATTCGTTAACCAGCCCACCTTTCTTCCTACTATATCGGCACACACTATCCATTCTTCTTTTTCTTGTACTTCGCCCCACATGTTTACACATTCAGCCATGATCAAGCAATGACTATAGACTCTTAGGCATACTCAGCAGGGTGTGACGTCACACATCGCGTGAGCGTTTCTTCTCCTTCTTGTTGAACATCGCTTAGTGAAAAACCAAAAACAAAATGGAGAGTATCTATACAGAAGCTATTCACAGAATTATTCTGTTACAACAGAAGACCAAGTGGCGTACAATGCAGTGTAATCGTTACTATCAGAGTCTACTGATGAAACTCTATCAGAGATGGAGGCAACTGAAACATCAGCAAACCTCACAGAAAGTCAGAGATCAACTAGACTGGCTGTACCGACAGTGCTTAGACCGTCTGGCAACTCAGCATGTTTGTACTAGAAAACAGGTTAGAGCTAGTTTTCGTCAACTACAGATACCGATCACCATGACTATCAAGAGAACGACAGATGATCTACTGGAAACAGAACGACGTTTACCTCTGAAAAAGAGAAGATATTACTGTCAATATTAGTAACCTATCCAACGGCCCCTTTCAGGGCCACCTAACTCATTAGAAAAGTAATCTAAACGGTATTGAGATATGCTACATCTACTACTCTATAAAACACTCCTTCCCATAAACCCTATAACTCATTTTATTGTCTCATAAACCCTATAACTCATTGTATTGTCTCATAAACCCTATAACTCATTTTATTGTCTCATAAACCCTATAACTCATTTTATTGTCTCATAAGCCCTATAACTCATTTTATTGTATACACTGTACATTCAGTTAAAGGTTTCTTTTCGTAAGATATAAGTGGTCCTGAAAAGGACCGTTGTTTTTGTAATATCTGCCATGATTCATTCACAGAATCTCTTGTTAAACGGCAAACACTTCTCGTCCATCTGCTTACGTTTTCTTCCTTCTCTACCAAACCACAAAAGAGAATTGAGAAGTACAATTCGTCTCAGGTGAACATCTTTTCCCTGATGAAAGTTCAGATTAATCCTTCGTAACTTGTCTTTAGTATCACGAATAATCTGCCTGGTATCATATACCGGCACAGGTTCGATTAGAATAGGTTCGTTTTCTTGTTCCATAGTGTACTCCATAGTATACTCAATGTTTGGTTTTTTGTTTTTTTTATCACTCTTAGACTGATTTCTCCTAGGCGTCTATCACTCTTTGCATTTTGATTGGTGGAATTGCGTTGCCAACGACGCATAGACCAATCATCAAAGAGGTCAAAGTTGACGAGACGGAGTACGTCGCGTGCGCTATACTGCTCATATAAAAAGCCGTGCGCGTCTCATTTCACTGCGCTTCATTCCAGAAGACACAACAATGGCAAAGATGGTGAAACCAACTAGCAACATGTTTTTTCTTGACATCACCGTGTTTTGGGCAAGTAAGCCAAACCATGTCCTCGACAAGTTAAAGACGGCGTCCCAGGAGTGGGAATACTTTGAGAGTGAGAAGGCCGGGCTAGAGAGATGGTGGCGTGCTGCTGAGACCAAAAGATCTGAGTCCTGCAGACCTAAGATGGTCAGCTGCCGGTGCCTTTAAGGCATAGGGTTTTAACAACCCAAACCAACGGACCTTTTAAGGGCCACCAAACTTACACGAAAAGAAACCTTAACTGAAAGTATGTAGTTTTTGGTATGTGTTATACTGTAGTGGTAAGTCTAACCTATAGTAAGTAAATGTGAACATTCACTTGTTCGTTTTACTTGATCGATAAAAGTTTAGAAATTCAAACTATTCAATTCTAAAAAATAGTATCTTTTAAAAACTTGAGAATAAGTTCAGTTAAACCCCTGAGAGCTCATTTGGCACCCAAAGCTAGAAGAGTCAACATCGTCAAAAAATTCCTCTTGGTGAGTGTTTTCACTGTCTGAACTTTGATACTTGTTGAAACGACGTAAGTGAACAAATTCATACTTCACAACTTGTGTCACTTTGTCACTTGTGTCACTTGTGTCACTTTGAGACTTCATAACTTAGAACGTTGCACACGTTGCAAACTTGAACATGAGAACGACACAAACACTTGATCACTTTGTCAAACTTTGAGAACGACACACACACACACACACACACACACACACACACACACACTTGATCACTTTGTCAAACTTTGAGAACGACACACACACACACACACACACACACACACACAAACACTTGATCACTTTGGCAAACTTTGAGTACGTTACACTTTCATGGTCTATGGTTTTTTCTCCTGCCGTGAGATTAGTCAGTCCTTGAAAAACTAGATATAAAAACCTCAGATACCAAAGCGCAAATCAATAGAATGTCCAGGACATACATACAAATCCGATAAAAAATGGACAAACACGGACCTCTGGAAACCAAGAGGTGGGATCAGGTGCCATGGAGGAGTAAGCATCCCCTGTCGACCGGTCACACCCGCCGTGAGTCCACAGTCAAGTCCAGTGAAACACGTGAGGAGTGTATCCTCGTCACAATTGGTACAGACGTCTCAACAACCGCCAACGAAAAGGCAACTCAACATTTCACTTAGTGAAACAGAGTAGTCGCAAAGAAGACTATTATACCGACCGTAAAACTTGCGGAACGTTGACATTAAACGCGGTTTTCGATATCCCTGTGTCAATAATTTGTCAGTGAGTAGTTTACCTCTGTATATGAAATCTTCATATGTTGTGCACGCCCTGGCATATCGGATCATTTGTGAAATATAAACTCCATATGCAGGTGACTGAGGTATATTACTACTTAAATGTGGAAAATTTACGATGGGAAAGCCGAAATCGTCGCTTTTATCGTATAGCTTCGTAGCTAATTTCCCGTCTGTGTTTATGTTAAGTAAAATGTCTAAGTATGAAGCGTGTGTGCTTGATTCTGTTGTATCTTTAATTTCTAGTTCGCTGGGATATATCGCATTGACATATGTATGAAAATTGTCATTATTAATTGACAAAACGTCGTCGATATATCTAAATGTCAAATTAAAAGATACCGCTAGCTTTTTCTTCTTTTGATTCAGCAGTTTCTGAATGAAGTCTGCTTCGTATGAATAAAGGAACAGGTCGGCCAATAAAGGAGCACAATTGGTTCCCATAGGAATGCCGACAGTTTGTTGAAAGACCACGTCTCCGAACATTACAAATATATTGTCTATTAGAAATTCCAGCATGTTTTTAATATCAACTTCAGTATATTTATGTGTAGAATCAGAGTGGTGTTTGACAAAATAAGTATCCTGATAGCCAATCACTAGATATTTAAATTTTCCGGTTATGACGTCACAGGCAGCTCTATAGCACGCATTTTGAATTGACCAATCAGAAGGCAGCATTCTGATGACGTCATCAACAGCACCCCCTGGCGTCAAAATTCAAAAAGCGTGCTATGGAGCTGCCTATAACTACTGTTAATGAAAAATACTGAAACAATTCAACATTTATAGTGGATTAATAGAAGAGCACAAAACTACCTTTGATGAGAACAACATATATGACTTTCTATACGTCTACTTAAGAAAAATTTACAAGACAAAGACAAATACAGACAATTCTGGATTTACAGGTAATTACTTGTTATAAAGATAAAGATAAAATGTCCAGATACCAAAGTATACCATGATATCTAGGAAACTCTATATTAATCTGGTAAACATTGGACAAATACGGACATCCAAAGGTGGGATCTGTTGACCTGTCACTCCCGCCGAATGTCCACAGTCAAATTCTAATGAAATAATTGAGAATCAAAACCTCGTCACAATCGATACAGACGACTCAAAACCGCTATAAAACAGGTAGCTAAACATTTCATTTAGTGAAACAGATTAATCGCAAACAATGCTATTATACCGTCCGTAATATGTATGAAAATTTAATAATACAGTCTATAAATGCAGGTCATATGAATGTGATCATCGAAACTCAAATATATATTTCTAATACCAGGCTAATTAAAACGCATTATTTCAGTCGAAAACATCCACAATGTTGACACAATGAATTGGTTATATTTTGTTTTGGATTGCAAAAATCCATCCCCGGTGCTTTGTGTTCCATTATATCAGAACTGTTATATGCGTACTGTTAAAGGAAAACTATATTCATTTTGCTCATATTTTATTCAACTCTAGATATAACTGTTTTCCCGAATCGCTAAGTACAGGTTTACTTGGACTCAGATGAACTATGTGATATGTGAACACTATTGTTATTCACATTTCTTTGTGTGTTTCATTATGTTTGCCATTGCCTTATTTGGTGTGATCAAGTCATTTGTAGTATGAGAGAAGAAGCAATGCAAAGAACATTATTTTTAACACCCCCGTATGAATGTATTTTGTTTTTGTTTTTGAGAGACAAACTATTTGCCAATAAACCACTTACACAGGAATATGTTTTTGAACGCTTTATATCAACGTTAAGGAAAAATTTATTGTTAAACAATATGAAATTATATACAGTGACTTCCTTTCACCAATCAGATCTGGAGCTGTCTGGCCTTTCAACCAAGCTTTATTTTTTAACCAAATTTGACATTTTCACCGAACTTTGGAGAATTCCATGTAACAGTTGCGACATGCTAACAACAGAAGATGACTCCATTTCGGACACCTGGTCCCATCCCGTTTGAACCTTGCAATTGTTCCTCCGTTTTAATATCTCATTTGTTGTATTCTAATGGACTAGGAGTTTCAAATATACATTGACATCTCTTCATTTTACTTGACATGGATTCTTATGTTGATTTTCTCTCTTTTTATTTTAAGAGATGCTTATTCTCCTATGACACCCAATCCCACCTTATGATTTCCAGAGTTTCGTCTTTGTCCATTTTCAAGATTTGTATCTATATCCTGGACATCCTAAAGATATATACTTTTGTATTTGATGGTTTTTTTTAATATATTTTAACAAGTTTACATTTTATATCTGTATGGGGAAATTAAATCTACAATTCAAATAAGTTACAAAGTTAAAATATTTCAGAACTAAATTTATTTATATTTCTCTAAACCGAAAGAAACAATCCACAAATGTGAAATTTGGTATCGCTAAAGAATTAATGGAAATATTTTACGAGCAATGGGATCCAATCAAAACAAAAACATAGATTGATAACACCGATTTAAGTTACGCCTACGAGACGTGTTATATGCACACAACGCAGTTGCATGTTGAATACACCTATATATTTCAAGGTTAACCGTGATCTTATAGAGATTAGGACATAGTTATTCCGTTACCTTATGCCTGTCAGACGAATTCTATATTCAGAAAGGTTTCACACTAGCTCTTTCTAACTCCCATCAAATTAATATTTACAATGTTTTTTGTACACAAGTAATGCAGACCACTTTCAATACTACTTTTCCTTGGTAGTTAACTGTCTGTACAATATACCCCAATTCATATGATTTAGCATGACTAGGTAACATTTTGGCTGTCTTCGGTTGACCACTCGTTTGTCTGTAAAGCCGAGCTTCACATGAAAGCATTTCATTCAACACTAGTTATCTGTAAGTGTGACAGACTGATACGATTATTCTAATAAAAAAAACTTGAATATGGTTGTGCATGATCACCTAAGATTAAAACTCTTTAACAGTCTGCTGTTTTCTTACCCAAGAAGGTTCCCCTTTTTCATTTTCAAGGTTTTTTTTTTTTTTTTTGGGGGGGGGGGTGGTCAGCTATTTGTTTGTTAAAAAATCAGGAATACTAAAGTATCAATTATCAGGATGTACAGGATACAATTTACATATCTGGTGAGACACGGGTCTCTGGAAATTTAGAAGTAGGATCAGATGCCATTGAGGAATAATTGCCGGGAAGTACTTCTGTATATGAAAGAACCATATGTTAAATACACCCTGCATATCGATCATTTGTGAAACATAAACTCTATATGAAGGTGAGATGTTACTACATAAATGCAAAAAATTAACGATTGCGAAGCCGAAATCGCCTTTGTCATAAATCCCGAGTTCAACTCACCCACAGAATTTAACGTAAGTAAACTATCTAAGCGTATCTACTTGATCCTGTCGTGGTTTTCATTTCTAGTTCGCGAAATATATATATATATATATATATATATATATATATATATATATATATATATATATATATATATATATATATATATATATATATATATATATATATATATATTACGTTCTTTTATTTGGCCACATGTTTACAAAAACAAAATTTGTGGTTATCGATCGTGAAATTTGAATATAAAATGTAGTGCTATTGGAATCACTTAAGTATTTTGTATTTCATTTTTTAGGAAGATGTGTCTGCGTAGGAGAGAGTCTCGCTACAATGGAACTATTTCTCTTTCCCACATCCCTTATTCAGATTTTCTTTTGCCTGAAAAAGATGGTATTAAACCCAGAATAGAGTAACACAGACGTCCTTCCCCTTCCGTGCAGATATGAACATATCGGGAATATTTTCCTTGAAAAAATCCCTATTAACTGGTCATATGATTAATGGAAATGAAGATACTAAACGATATATCTGAGTTGGATATGTAATTATTGCGTATGAAACCATAAGAACAAGGTCGCCACAAGAATGTATACATACATATCTCTTGATATAATACATTTATATTATTTTCAGAACATTTAGCATTGAAACCTAAATAAATTGGAAAAGAAGTATTGGAAGATCTGTGTCGGGGTGCTCTGTTTTTGGCTATGGGGTGGTGTTCAATGCGAGTTATACATGCATGAGTAAGTCATGCATGTATATATATATATATATATATATATATATATATATATATATATATATATATATATATATATGATATTTTACAATTTTTTTTAATACATGTTTATTACATCGAGTGAGACAGGGGAATACATATTTAACATAAGTTCGTAGCTTGTGAAATGTAAACAAAACACATTTTGACACAGGGGCTCGAAAATCTTTTGAAAGCGTAATATGTTCAATGAAAATTGGATCCTGGAGGAAAATATTACGCTCTAAAACGATATCCACGCCCCTTTGGTTTGGATTGAAATACATCACTTGATGCCTCAAAAATCATGCCAAAGTTATCGATAGACCTGGACGGCAAACTCACTTCGAAGTTAGCCTAATCCCATGTTCATTATCTGTACTGTATCTCCAGTGTCACGGAATCATTTAAAACATATTAAACTCTTGACCTAGATAGTGGTTACATTAAACATATCCACTGTCTTTCGACCACTTAAAGCCACTCCATCAAAACATAATGTTGCTGCTTTTCCATCGATACTGAACAAGTCTGTGTAGAGCCATTTTGTTCAGCTTCGATACAGCGTTATAAATAGCTCACATGAAAATCCCTTGTTGATACGTCATATATATAGTACGTGTTCAAATTTTTTACGACGATATCACTATTTATTAGCATTTGTTAGCAAATGTGACCAGTTTATAATCACACGATCCCTTAAACTCTATGTGGACAATGTGCACAGTTAATATTGGGATGCGTCCTGCCAGAGAAACGCATAATGTACTATTGGGTGACATCACAGTGAAAATGGATGAAAGCAACGATTGTGAATACCTTGTAAATATCATTATTTATATATAGATCTTTTTTTGTAAATGAATATTCTCAAGAACACCAGACTAAGACTCGCACTGGAATAAATCCTCGATATATCAGAAAAACAAAACCAAGTGCACACGCACTTTCAAATGAACCAGCAAAAGATTCAGTCAATCTATACACATTGGATGCAGACAGTCCTTTCTTTCTTAATATGATCAACACAATAGACTATATTAGATATATAAATTAAAAATAATAAAATTTTCTTAAATATTTATTATTTTTAATGCAATAAAAATATTTAATAAATATTTTATCAAGATTATAGATAAGCTGTTGACCCAGATAGTCGATACATTAAATATTTACTCTGCCTTTCGACCAACCCACTCCATCAAAACATAATATCATCTGCTTTTCCGTCGATAAAGAACAAGTGTGTACGGAGCCATGTTGTTCAGATTCGATACGGCGTCATAAATAGGTCACACGAAAATCCCTAGCAAAAGACATCTTGTTAGGACAGTGCAAGGGAGATAATTCTAATAAAAGAAGAAAAAGTAAAGGGAACATTATTTTAATTGGCTAAAAATATTCAATTATAGAATTTATTTAGCTTCAGCTTGTTATCCAATTTAAAATTAATTTTACAATTCATAAACCTATTTACATATAATATTTCAAAATCATTTTTGTATTATATTTATATATATCTATGCAAAATTTATTACTAAGTCTACACATATTTTCTATTGTTATGTCTATCTATCTTCTATATATATCTTTACCTGATTCTACCAAAAAGTGGTATAAAAGAACACACATTCACATTAACAAACTGTACAAAATGATGCAAGAAGTAAAAG
>BROG01001905.1:0-22612 GCA_030159075.1 Atrina japonica | reverse complement strand
ACCCGATGACATCGCAGGTTCTAGTCACACTGGAACCTAAGATGATTTTGTGAGAAAGTTTGTCACTTTACTACAGTAAAAATGTTGGTTTAATATAGTAAAAACTTTGATTTACTATAGCTAAAACTTCAATTTACTATGGTAAAAACTTTGTATCACAGTACTTTTACAAGTATTTTATAATATATTTTTTGAAATATTTCTGTGAAAACGAGGACATTAAACTATTAAAACTAGCCGCCACCACACAAATTGAATATTGTTCATTCGAAATTCAAATCAAGCAATTTGCCATATAAGTAAATTCAGATCTCAAGAAAGAAACTCTATTCACATTTGTGATACACTGGTGGATGGGTATGGACATTGGGACACATTTTCAATTTATTCTAATGCTAGGGTTAAACATGTCCATTCAGTCCGGCATTTTTTGAAGCCGAACATTTCTTAATACTTCCAGGTTTGTTTTCTTCATAAAATGAGTGTAGACTGTTTCTCGAGCTAGCTAAAAAGTCAAGTAACAAAACATGACTGGAAAATGTAATAAATAGAATATTTGACAATTGTTTTGGAATAACACTGTCATTGTATCCAGTAAGGCAGGGACATATATATTTAAAACACAAGAGCGTAGTAATACATATGTGAATTACATAAGCTATTGCTTTATTGCATAATTTATGTACAGGTATCAGGTATTGATATCATGATAGTTCGAATGTTGGATCAATTGATCATTATCGTCCTAGTCTGTAACTAAACTGTGTCCTACTGAGCACACACACACTCAGACACACAGACACAGACACACACACAGACACACACACACACACACACACACACACACACACACACACACACACACACACATATAATATTATATATATATATATATATATATATATATTATATATATATATATTATATAATATATATATATATATATATATATACTGGCATGTGATATGAAGTCGCATATCATAAAGATGATACCGGATGTTAAAGTGGAGAACGGATTTGTCGTCACCCTTTTTACAAACTTTTAAAAGAAATTATAGAAACATATTTCAAGGTTAATTCCAGTTATTTCTTCAGGCTAAAATAGAAAGCGTGGTGGAAAGTATATACTTCGTTAATGATTTATATCCATATTTTTTTCATGTTTGTCTTCAACATTTTAAAAGTAACATTGTATGTCGGAAAATACCCTTTCTATCAGTTATTTTAGTTTTACTTGATTATGGAAAATAATGAATATTACAAGAATTATTACTGTACATTTTAGACTTTATCATTTGATACTTTCCCTGAAAGTTTGTGATAGGTGTTTCCAAATGTATGTGTTTGGTCATTGAAGTCTATATTTAATTCATACTTTCTTTTTATAACTGTGAAAGAAAATGATCTAGCCGACTTTACGTACCGTCTTTACAGTAAAATCCACGGAAACCAGGAGCGCACCTGTCATCACATCCTCCGTGAGCTTTGTTACAGTGGACACCATACAGACAGTTACCACTACAGTTGTTACTACAGGATTTACCGTATGTACCGTCTTCACAACCTTAAATGACGTAAATCAATTTTATGAAGGGAATTACTTAGTTTATTACAATGCACGTACTAGACAAATAATTAATAATAGGTATTTATCTATTACGCAATTGCAAAATACTTTTCGCTAACTATATATTCTGATTTTTATAATGTCAAAATATTATTTGAGAATTTAAAGTTGAAAATTTGATGCTTTGAACATTGAATGTTTAGTGACAAAAATTTAATAGAAACTACAAAATATCTTATATCAATGCGAATGAAATGTATAGTTACTTAAAACGTTCACTTCACAAAGTTCAAGTTTGGGACAAAAATTTGGGTTTTTATATTCATCCGAACCACAAGATCCATTCCTATCTTTATATACAGTAACATAACGTCCGGTAGCATTACAGGGAACAGTAAGTATATCACTGGGATATGGTACTGCTTGTACTCCATTGTTGTGTAGATAACATCGTGTTCCTATCCACCAGTTTAATGTATCAGCCACGTATATAGAAAATCCTGATAACCGGAATTGTAAAATGATTCTCGAAATGGGTGTACATATATAGCGTATAATGGAAAGTGAGTTCTACTAAAATTGTCAAACACCCCCCCCCCCCCCCCCCCCCCCTCATTCTGTGTAATATATCTAAAGACAATAAACAAGAATAATAACATAATTGAAACATAATAAAAATATGTGTGTGCCTAAAACGGAACAGTACACGCATGTCATTTTGTATTTTAGAATATAATAAACAATTGAATGAGTGTTATTTCTTAAATTAGGAGTTAATTTCTGCACATTGACCTTGACATCAGATTTATGACCTGATGTCAAGGTCATGACATACCCATCCCAATAAGAAATATGTATGGTAGAAATGAAATTGCACGAATAAAGTATCATAAAAATATTGTCCTGGCAAAATGAAAAACATATAAGACAAGCGTGACCTTGGCATCATGACAAACCAAGTTAACGATAAATACCGACAAAAATATAATAAATAAAATCAAGTCGGAATACTTACGATCTTCACTTTCCTTACGGTAATATAAAAAAACTGACACTATTCAAAACATAAACGGCACCAAGATCAACACGCCACCACGCTTGTTTGTGAAAATTGTCTGAGGTTACGGCACAAGAGCCTAGTGCTACCTTCTGTCTAACATCACCGTCAACAGCTTCTTTCGCCAACCACTTGTCGCTGTATTGACTGGAAGACATATCCGCTGTCTTGTTGACCGACAGGTTTACTGTAATGTAGACCAAGCAGTGATGTTTATTTGTCAGAATTCAACTAGGACTAAATGGCTGCTCTAGTGTCCTGATTTTTTGTAAACGGAATTGTGAATCAGAATCGTGAAGCAGTTCTTTATTAATTATCACAAGAGTTATAATAAGTTTTATTTTCATTTTCTACAATGTATATTTATTGATAAGATTTTACGATGTCATAGCAAGTACTCACCTAAGGAAAAGCCACACTGTAGTAATTGAAGTAGAAAAAATAAGATCCAAGTTCCATGACGAATTAACATTGTGATCCCTACAACAAAACCATATATATATATATATATATTTATATATATTATTATAAATATATATATATATTATATATATATATTTATATATATATTATATATATATTTATAGTATATATATATATATATAAAATACAGATACAGAAATAACTAGGCATCAGGTGATATAAAACGGCTTTATGACCATCCGCATGCTTTGAATCCAAAAATACTAAGAAAAGGAAAATTATAAGTATTTCTTATACAAATCAGAATAAAATGTTGTAGTAGAGCTCGTGAAAATTTCGTGAATTAACAACAGAAGATGTCGAAGCACATGATGATGGACATAAGCAAAAGTATGTATATACAAAGTTAAATCGAGTACAAAACAGTGAAAAATAACACCGGGAGAAAACTCAAATTGTAGGGAGGTGTAAGGCAACATAATTGAATAATACATTGCAATCCATTTCGGAAGGATTAATGTAGAAACCAAAGGGAAAAGCGTCAGAGACTTAGCAAAGCTAAATTTCGTGAACTGCCCCACTGTACATACATTGATGACATCTACTATAATGGATAACAATCTGTAATACAACCTAACCTTTTTCAAAAGATTATCTTGAATATGATGACAGAAATTTTACTTAGTTTTTAATTAATTTTTGTGATTGATAAAGTCCGACCCAATTATCTTCGTTAAGGGCTTTATTATTGTTTTATTTGATAATGTATGACACGGCATGTTTCTATGATGATGATGAACATCCCCACGAATAACAACTCTAATTGTTTACGAGTAATGTGAGTATGAAAATAGAATACACTTTTACGTTTGGTTGAATGTTTTCTGATTAAGGAAGTGGGCAGTATGCTACTGTGATTGTCAGAAATATTCCAAGGTTACACAAACAAGTCAGTTTAAGAAAGGAAGCGTAAATCACACGTTTGCGTATGCAATTTAAACCATCGAAACAAAGAACTATTTCAAAGTAACATTGATAAAAGTATAATGCAGTTCTTATAACCTTTTAACTTTTAACCTTTTCGTACCCTGGACGAGTTTACACTTTAGGTTCATAATCATAACATTAAAATTGCACTGACTAGAGAAATCATTCCTACGTGGCATCATACTTAAGAGTGTATCAAGTGAGGAATAAAATGATGTTTCCCGTGCAGCTTTTCATAACCTAAAATTGAATTGAATCATCCGTATGATAATCAAAAGATTACTCCGCCTCGCAATCTTGTACTCTTCTGTGAAAGGAGAACCTCCACCTAACTGAGTAGTGAGTTGTGACTGCATTAATTACCATGCAATGTGCGTGCAGGAGTATATAAAAAAGAAAAAGATGTGAATCGAACAATACCCATACCATAATCATTTATTGTAATATCCAATGTTTACCTCAGTTACCTCATTAAATATAATGAAAGCGTGTTCATTTTACTTCTGTAGTGATATAAGGACAATGTTTTGTCATGGTGTGTAATCTTTGTTCAATAAGTCCTTTTGTGTGATGTTGAAATAAACATGGTATTAATCGTATATTTGTGCAACGTGTAGTGTAAACGTGTCTTTAATCAGGCATACACTTCATCCCGCCGCTACACATCTATAACCTAGGACAACATGATCATTCAATACACTAAAACTCGCATATGACGAATTTCAAGGGATCTTATATTTCATAGGATAGCTCGTTATATAGATATAGCGAATCGGAGTGAATGGCTACAATGCATTTCGTTAAGAACAAAAATAACTCTAAATTCTGTCTAAACAAGTATTTTCCAGGAAAGAAAAAAAAACAAAGGCACTTTCCGATGAAGTAAAAATAAAACACTTTTTGTTACGTTTAGTTTACACAACTTATTTAATCAGAGATTAGGCCTACTTATGTGAAGCGAAAAAATCAACAATTGATTTTTTGTTTTAATAGATATTTGATCGCATTTTGTTATAATACTATAAAAGACGTTGGTTGGGGCGTCAATGGACATGACAATTGGTTTGTCATAGGCAAAAATTCGTTATATAAAATTCATTATAATTTTTTTTCAACTGAGAATATATAGAGGCGTAGTCAGGAATTATCTACTGATTCGTTATGTGCATGAATTCGTACAAACCGAGTTCGTTATATTGAAGTTTTACTGTTGATAACAACGCAGGAGCTGTATTTATGGCCTGTTCATAAGAAATTTGTCATATTGTTTTTGTCGGCTGTTACGAGGTTTGTTCCGGACTTGTCTTTTGTTTAGTTGACTGTTGAATCACCTTATCTCACGACTATATATTCCAATGGTTAGTATTCGGGGATCCGTAACACACACACACACACACACACACACACACACACACACACACACACACACACACAACACACACACACAACCACACAACCCACCAAACACACACTCACACACACACACACACACACCACACACACACACACACACACACACACACACACACACACACACACACACACACACACACACAACACTGTTGACATTTAATGAACATTATAGATTATAGATACTAATAATCTAATAGAACTTCATATTTTGTTATGATTTTATGAGTACTTACTATCTGTAGATTGTGTAATAGTTTAATATCCACCTTGTACCACCATGGTCGATGTGCCGTAGTCCTATCGAGTATATTCAAAATGAATGTATAAAATGAAGTATTTGACTTCCTTGTTGATATCACAACATCTAGAATTAATTCATGAATCGCTGTTTTACCTTTAAATCTATTTGAATATTATATTCGAAATTTAAGTTCTTTAAAGTGCATAATGGACAAATAGACACACATGATCGCACCATGATCAAACGCACAGTCTACTCACCAGCATGAATACATACATACATACATACATACATACATACATACATACATACATACATACATACATATAATATATTAATTACATACGTCGTTGCACACGTTCACTTATAAACTTTGATTATACTAATGGCAGCTTTATGAAGACCATATACTATGATCTGTCGTCATATAAGTGAGACCAGCTACATTTTTGTGTGTTTATTGTTACATAGGTTTTTTTTACACATTCAAAATTAATTATAGCTGTTATGCACATTCTATGATAATGATTAGCCTACATACACTATGTTCAAATGTGGGTTCAAATGTGTGGATTCGTATAGTCTGCCGAGTACGGAGCGACCGTATCATTTGGTCAGAACAAGCGGTGAATGCATGTTATAAATCCGATCAAAGTCCAGCGCCCCCTGTCCTATTTCAGTCAGACATGTTCAATTAGGCCGCATATGTGGTTGAAAATTGTTATGATGCATTATGGGATATAAGTGTTATCATAAAATAATTACTTTCGTTATATATCGTAGTTTATAGGTTGTAATTTATAGATTCATATAGAAAATATTATGTTGCATTATGTATATCATTATTTAATATAATGCATTGTCTTTTAATTCAAACATCAAATCACGGATTATGTCCATTATAGTTGATACGAACAGCATTGAAAATAAGGCGGTAGAAAAAAGTTTAATAGCGTGTGTGACCGCCATTTGCACCGATACATTCTTCACACCTACGACGCATTAATCCAATCAGGTTATGCAGAAATGCTTTGGGAATGTTCTGCAATATGTGCAATAAAGAACGACGCAAAGAGTTCAACGTAGCAGAGTGGTTTGGCTCTTGACGCAGATGTCGTTCCATTTCAGCCCAAAAATGTTCTATAGGCGATAAATACGTTGACATCGCAGGCCAGGGTAACATATTCGTGTTTTACTGCTGTAGATAGTCACTAACAACGCGTGTGGTGTGCGGTCGTGCATTGTCTTGCTGAAGAATGACGTTTTGCTGGTTGTTGTGTATGAATGGAATGACGTGCCGGCGTACAATTTCGTCACGGTCAGTTACCCTCCTCTACCACCAAGGTTTTTTTTTCATGTGTTGAAATTACACCCTAGGCCAGAACGCTTCGTCCGCCGAATTGGCTCCAATGTAACGTTCTCCGGCACGACGGTAAGCCCGGACACGACCGTCACTGCTGTCGAGATGAAATCTCGACTCGTCCGTAAACAGAACTTCTACCCAATCTATGTTACTGAAACGACGATGTCTCCTACACAATGCTAACCTGGCAACACGGTGACGCCATGGCAGAACAGGACGGATAGCAGGACGTCGAGCAGGGATGTTGGTCTCTCGCAATCTGTTCCTTACGGTACGAGGACTTATCCGTCGATGCCCAGGAATGCTTCTAGCTGTCAAAGAAGCCAATTGGAATCGATTACGAAAATTTGACGTCCGTATATACTTATCTTGCTTACGTGACGTCACACGCGGGCGTCGTGACCGTCGGCGGTCCTGAATGGTGCCAGATTTCTGATATCGTTTCTATAAAAGCATTTACAGTGTTAACATGAACTTCAAACTGTCTTGCAACATTGCTTTGAGACATTCCAACTACCAGCATTCTAATAGCACGCAAACGATCATTTTCAGTCATGCGAGGCATCTCTTAATCAAAATTAAATTCCAAAAACCTCTGTTTTTCTTTTTCAATACATTGAATAATGTCAATGAATGCAAGAAATATTCGATTACCAACCACGTGTCGCTTAGGCTCGAAATTTATTTTATTGCATGCTATATTTTCAAATTTTCATGGATTTTTTCCGATGTAAAAACTTCCAATGGGAGACATTTCGGGATTGTTTTTATTGGATCCGGTATATATACCAATTTACTGATGATCGTAGGTTCGAATTTTGGCGTAGGCGGATGACTTTTCCTGTCCTTCGGCCGAGGTCCCGTGTCACGGTAGGTGCCGATGTAACGACGAAAAATGACCCCCGTAGAATAATGACCGGGGGTCATTTTTCTACGTAGAAATTTGACCCACTGATCAATATTCTACGTAGAAAAATGACCCATTTTTTGTAGAATTTATGGCTTTGGGGTAATTTTTCTCAGTGTGGATTGTAGAAAAATGACCCCGTAGAAAAATGAACCTGTGTCATTTTTTGATACCGAAAAACTGGTTTTGGTAGGAATATTCCTTGTTGGTCAAATTACATAGGGGTAAAATTCACGCCTTATGGTATGAAGTGTTTATTTCTAAAAAGCTTTAAAAGTTTAAGTAACAAAAATTAAAAGGTTATACTATACCTCCCCTACATCACATAATACAAGATGTTTTCTCCCCATTAAAGGAAAACAAATAAGGCTATAATGATGTTCTACGACTATTAGAGCATAGTGCGCGCATTCTTATATTTGTTTTATCACATTTTATAAAAATGCTTCCACAAAAAAAGTCAAGATCATTTTCTTAGCTGGTGTCAAAAAGAGAAACTTTATATTTTTAATAAAAAATGTATAGTTTCCATAACTGTAATTCCTCTTAGATTTTACTCATGGGTAAATAATGTGCAAAAAATGTATCAAAATAAAGTCTCAAACGTTTTTTTTTTGTCTTCAGAAGTTATGAGAAAGAAATGTTAACGTTTTTTTATCCTATTTGAAGTTTTCAGCTAATTAATTTTTATTGTGAGGTGGCTAAAAAAATAGGAACCTTTTTATTATTTTAATGAATAAAATTTGTTGAAATACACCTGAAATTCAAATTATGGTTATGTTTGATGTGTTGCTAGGCAACCAAATTACGGGGATAACCAAAAAAAAAAATCTTATTTCTAACGATGCACGCTAACCACTAAACCTAGCCGATTTTAAAATCAATGTAGGTCAAAGATGGAATCATAAATATCACTGGCGGATCCAGAGGGGGGAGTCCTAGTGTTGGACCCCCCCCCCCCCTTTTCGTCAAAACATTTTGCTAGAATATGCTAAATATAACGCATTTTGAGTGTGGAACCCTCTTTGAAAACCAAAATGAAATTTATGCATGGATTTAATTTGCTCTCTCTCTCTCTCTCTCTCTCTCTCTCTCTCTCTCTCTCTCTCTCTCTCATGTATATCAATTATTAGGTATCAATAAATAATAACAATAATAATCATTTAGAGAGTGTCCAGCCCCCTCCCCCCTTTCGACAAAAAAATTCCAAATGCCATTAGTAAAAAAAAACAAGATTTGGCACCCGAAATGGCTGAAATACTTGACTTCCACATGTGCCCCCCCCCCCCCCCCCACCATTCGAAGATTCTGAATCTGCCATGCATTGTTATGTGCTCAGAAATAATACACAATTATCGCGATATTATCAAATGATATTGGGAGTAAAATGTCAACACATACTTCATTATCGGATCCAGGACAGACTAGGAATTTTTTTTAAACAAATACATTCGGTACGATGAGGAGTACAGCCTATCAAAAACAAAAAAACAAACAAAACAACCACCCCCCCAAAAAAAAAAAAAAACAAACAATAAAAAAAAAAAAAACAAAAAAAAACAAAACAAAAAAAAACAAACAAAAAAAGGGGGGTTCGAAGACTTGTCTCTTAAAGTACAGATACCTGATCTGTTGTTATTTACGCTATTGTAGATTAATATACCCGCTCTGTTGTAATTCATCGAAACACCATACAGACCGATGTGTTCAAACGATAAATGGGTTATTTGGCTATTTAGGAACATAAATGTAGTTACATTTTTTTCCTTAATTTTTAGTTGCATTACATTTCTTTCATTCTAGGTAACAAGTACCTTCTTGTCTTCACGGAATATAATGGGTGGAGGTAGAAGCTATTGCAGATAAGAAGGCTTAAACACTAGTTAACAGTTTATACAAGTTCATCTGCGGATCACCCGGAGTGAGTACCAGGAATCATTACAACCGACCAAGGCCGTTGAGTTCATGCAATGAGCTCAACGATGTTGTTTGTTCAGATTATGGAATTGAACATCGAATCTGCGCCCCCCTATCATCCGCAAACAGGGAGGGCATACGGAACGCTACAATCGATACCTTATGTTCTAATGCTATCTTCTTGTGTTAATGAACTACAGAATGACTAGGATACAAAACTTCCATTTATGCTTTTTGCCTACAGAACTGCACAACACGAGACAACGAAGAAAACGCCGTTCTTTCTGGTGTATGGTCGTGAAGCCAGATTACATATTGAACTGGATTTCCCTACTTCATCAACATCAGAGAATGAAAACTTTGAGGACGTTTTGAAACAGCGCTCTAACGCATTCATCAAACTATCTTGTGAAAGGGTAGAAGCAGCAGAAAACATTAAGCAAGCACAAAAGAAGCATCACGATCAGAGCATTAAGAATAAAACTTTGCAGGGGGGAAACTAGACAAATTATGGAGTGGTCCTTACAAAGTTGAAGCTATTAACAAGAAGGGAACATACACCTTGCAGAAACTGAAATGCGCAGTAAATGGAAATAGGTTAAAACATTACAATGAATCAAAAGATGATGAAAACAAGAAGAAAGCCTGTTGAAACACAGGGTAAACCAGATGAAACGCAGACAAAAGCTGACAAAACAAAGAATTTTCCCAAAGAGGAAGACACTGGATCAACTAAAAACGGTGCCATGTCGTTTCCATTGAAAAAACGGAAGATTTCAGGAGTTGAAGTTACCAATAAAACTGAATCGAACTCTCACGTTCTTTTTTATCCAGTAGATAATGAGTGGCAAGACATTAACGCTGCAAAGTTTGGCCACCACGTGAAGAATGCTATCAAAAAGGAACGCAGACGGCACGTAAATGCAAATCCCAGTCCAACAGTGACAGTGTCTATGAGAGGATATGGCAATTGCTTATTTAGACATCATGTTATATTTTATTTGGAGTACAATCCTATTACAATGACGTCCGAAATAAAGTTGTTGACTTGATGAAGAAGAATATACATGTATTGCAAACCATGGAAGCGGCTCCACAACGATATTTGAAATGTTCGCGAATGGAAAAAGATGGATCCTGGGGTACCGATACAGAAATCCATACATTCGTTACGATTTGCAATACAACGATCTTTGTTTATTGCAATCATGGGACGATGACAAAAACAACCACAATTACTTCTGGCTGCCGTACCCTCCCGTACATGAGGAAAGAAACGTATCACAGGGAAAATGCATTTTCATTAGTAATGTCGGAAACCATTACGAACCTGTATTAGATGTCACGGAAGATATTTACACCAGAGCACCACAGGTCTACATAAAGCGCTCCGTCCCCCCAATATACCACCAGTATATTTCCAAAAGAATGCTTGAAGCTGTACTGGTTAACTCTGAAACTGACTCTAATATTGTCAGGATGTTGGAACAAGCAGAAGACGTATACGTTATTGAAGTTTCAAGAGTTTTCCTCATCAAGAGTAAAAGGTGTTAGAAAGTATAAGTGAGGAAATACATCCAAATGGTTTCAAATTTATTGTGTGAGTGGGAGGATTTGGAGGGACAAACAAAACTGTGGCAAAGAATGATCAAGATATGATACCCCTCAGTAATAGTTTAAATCTTCATTAAAGTTTGAGGCAATATTCTGTGTTCTTTTTTATTATATATATATATATAGTATATATATATATATATATATATATATATATATATATATATATATATATATTTATAGATCTCAGGATACCAAAGTATAAAATCAATAGGATGTCCAGGGACATAGATTACAATCCGGTAAAATGGGACAAACACGGACCTCTGAGAAACCAAGAGGTGGGATGAAGGGTGCCATGGAGGAGTAAGCATCCCTTGTCGACCGGTCACACCCGCCGTGAGTCCCCGGTCAAGTCCAATGAAACACGTGAGGAGGTGTATCCTCGTCACAATTGGTTACAGACGTCTCAACAAACCGCCAACGAAAAGGTAACTCAAACATTTTCACTTAGTGATAACAGAGTAGTCGCAAACAAGACTATTATACCGACCATAAATTTTGTGGAACGTTGACATTAAACGCGGTTTTCGATATCCCTGTGTCAATAATTTGTCAGTGAGGTATTTACCTCTGTATATGAATATTCATATGTTGTGCACGCCCTGGCATATCGGATCATTTGTGAAATATATAAACTCCCATATGCAGGTGACATGAGGGATATTACTACTTAAATGTGGAAAATTTACGATGGAAAGCCGTAAATCGTCGCGTTTATCGTAATAGATTAGTTGCTAATTTCCCGTCTGTGTTTTATTATTTATAGTAAAATGTCTAAGTATGAAGCGTGTGTACTTGATTTGTTGATCTTTAATTTCTCAGTTCGTTGGGGATATATCGCATTGACATATGTATGAAAATTGTCATTATCAATTGACAAAAACGTCCGTCGATATATCTAAATGTCAAAATTAAAGGACACCGCTGACTTTTTCTTCTTTTGATTCAGCAGTTTCCTGAATGAAGTCTGCTTCGTATGATTAAAGGAACAGGTCGGCCAGTAAAGGAGCACAATTGGTTCCCATAGGAATGCCGACAGTTTGTTGAAAGACCACGTCTCCGAACATTACAAATATATTGTCTATTAGGAAATTCGCAGCATGTGTTTTTATATCAACTTCACGTATACTTATGTGTAGAAATCAGAGTGGTGTTTTTTGACGAAATAAGTATCCTGTTGATAGCCAATCACTAGATATTTATATTTTCGGGTACCACCTTTAGTGAAAAAAAGCAGTTGTCTATGATGCTAAAAAGTCTTTCTTTTAATTTTTTTATGTGGAATAGTAG
This sequence comes from Atrina japonica, assembly GCA_030159075.1. Classification (NCBI taxonomy): domain Eukaryota; kingdom Metazoa; phylum Mollusca; class Bivalvia; order Pterioida; family Pinnidae; genus Atrina; species Atrina japonica. The sequence continues at coordinate 9,830 of BROG01001905.1, read as the reverse complement.
TGTAAAGAGTTGAGAAATCATAAGTTTTTGATACTGTGAATTCGAAGAGAAAAATTCTGTGCCTTCAAATTTTCTAAAAGCTGTTTAGAAATTTTAAGTATCCACATCTGATTTACACCGCTTCTGAATAAGCAACTGTACAGTATTTTTTTGAAGTTTCTCCTTAATAGCTGTCAATATCTTGGTAAGGAGTAATAGATAAAGGTTTGAGTTAGAAACATTTGCGGGATCCTGCTATGTATCTTTGCTTATATGGGTTTTTATGAAGTTTAGGTATCAGTAATAAATGTGGTAGCTCGAAACTCGTCTCCGTTTTGTAGGTATATCAAATGAAGTGTAATACGGACACGTGATTTTGAAGGATATCGTCCTTTGAAAGTGAGCTACGTGTGTAGTAGGATTTCCAGAATTCGTATTAAACCCAAGTTCTTCTAATAAAAACAATATAGTGTAAATGTGCCTTACAAATAAAAAACTATATTAATTGAGGCTTTGTCTGCTGGTACCAGTACATATTGGGTCATGTAACCTATCCAGTTCAGTTACTACTTCTGGATCATTAAATACAGAGGGATAACGTGTTTTCATAGTCCCTTTAAGTTTTCGAATACGAGATTTTAGATCAATACCATCGTATGGCTTTCAATCCATTCAGACAAAGTGGTCTGGTTCTACGTCTTCATGTTTGGCCCATCGTTCTGGCATAATCTTCGACACCAGAATCCATAACTAAACTGAAAATTCTGACGCCAATTAAAGGAACGGTGCTTCCCGGTATTTAGGGCCCTTAAAATAAGATTTTTGAGGCTTTCATTTTCAACAATAGAAACGTCGCCGGTAATGACATGCCCATAGTATTGTATTTGAAAGGAGATGAAGCACCATGAACATGTGACAGTGTTGTTGTAGAAGATGGTTGATGTCTAGGCACTGCAAAACCTGTTTGTAATTGAATAGCTTGGATGCGATGTAGGTGTATAGCTATATGAAATGCAAGGCGTGCTCTTCAGTATTTAAAATATAGTGGAATACAGGACCTGAACTTTTTTGTGATTTTAGAACATTGCCAATGTTTATTTAAAGCGTTCTATGCCTTTTATTTTGTAAATTTAAGTTAAGGAAAAGACGTTTCTGTTTAGAACAGTCATCGTTTTTAAACGCGTGCAGGCTTAAACAAGGCCTGTATGTATTCTGGGGTTGAAGAATCGTTGTAGGGGTTCATTCTTGCTTCTTGAAAAAGTTTATTGAGATTTGTAAAAGGAACAGAATAAAGGTTTGGCTGCGGAGTGTGATGAAGAACCCAATTTTTTGTTAACTTAAGGTAAAAGAGATGAAAAAGTGGCATCATGTATGTAGGGTCGGTTGTATGAACGATGTCCGTGACTTCGTTTACGTCTAACTGAGTTTAGAGCGGTAAACCCATTTTTTTTACTCGGGCAAATCTAACTTTTCTCAAGTTTATTCGAACTATGGCGAATACGTATATTAAAATGGGTAACACTTGGTTGAAGTGGAGAGTAACAAAGCTTCACGGAAAAAATCTAGGTTTAACTCATTAATGTGACTTTAGCGAGCCACATAATTAAGTATAAAGAAATAATTATTGAATACACCTATACACAATTGCTAAAATCTGCCATTAAACTCACACATGTTTGCTACATGAGTTTTCACATTGTTGGAAGTTAAAAGTATAATTAGAGAAACTGTTCACTATTACGTCACAGAAGTAACAGTGCGGTCAAATATTGTTGACCGTCGGAAAGTTCACATGCGGTAGACGTGGTTTACTCACAGTATTGTGTAATTTTATTTTAACTTAATACACACCACACAACACACACACACACACACTACCCACAACACACACACACACACACACACATATATATATATATGTATATATATATTAGAATATATATATTAATATATAGTATTATATATATATATATATATATATATATATATATCTAAACACAATAGTTTGACATTTTGTTAATACAAAGGCAAGTATAGAATTTGACAACTTCCGCATTATCAAGATATCGCAACGTGTGACGCGCAATGATGAATTGCTATCAATTCCGTATAGGGATGCAGGATTACTTTTGTTAATTCCAAATATGTTTTATGTGTTTTATATTTAAGTATATATTCTAGATGGATTCTGTGAAGTATCGTTGGAAATCAGTCATGAATAGGTCCATTAAATACTTATGTATAAAATACCATAGTAATTACCTGCTCACGGAAGGTAAATGAACTTCAAGAAGAAATTATCTTTACGGTCGCCTTTATTGTAATTGTGAAAAGATTGACGTCAAAATGAAATAAAACTAAGATATGTGATATAAAAAATGGTAATAAAGTATCAATAGATAGAAAGCTCACGAGACAATGTACAAATCACACGCGACCTTTGAAAATACAGAGGTGGGATCAGGTGTAATTTAGAAGTAAGCAAACCGTTAAATGTAGTATTATTTACTATATTAGTGCATTATCAATATCTTACAAACGAACGTAACTACCGCTAACTTCCCGTATCTGGGACAATTTCCCGTAACAGGACCAGTTATTGTTGCAGAGAGTTTTTTCTGGATTTATATATAGAATATACAGTGTTTCAAGTCAATAACTTAATCTTTTAAAGTGTTTTACAGTGTTAATTCAATTTCTAGAATGTAAAACTAATAAAATGAAGACCATAAGAGAGAGAGAGAGAGAGAGAGAGAGAGAGAGAGAGAGAGAGAGAGAGAGAGAGAGAGAGAGAGAGAGAGAGAGAGAGAGAGAGAGAGAGATTACAGGCAAATTAGTATTTGTGTTTTTGTTGTTTTATAGTAAAGGTACGGATTTTATGTTTCTAATTATATATATATATATATATATATATATAAATATATATATATATATATATATATATATATATATATATATATATATATATATATCCATGTATAATATTGATAACAAAAACCTTGTGCACGTGAAGCCTAATAAATTGGGGAATTTTTTGAAGTCGAACTATCCGTGTCTTCTTGTATTATTATTCATTTCAATAACCTAAATGTATCAGCTTGATATATCGCTGCGTTTATCAATCACCTTATATCCTCTCCCTTTACTGCCTTATATTTCATTTTACCCGAGTACAGTTTAGTTTATAATGGGTATGGTGTGTACTACCCACAGTGTTGATTAATTATATACATGTACCATGTTAACAGACCTGTGTGCTCACTGTATATATGTTCAAATATGTGGTAACACCATGTTTTCCCGCATGCAGTCAAAGCATAGTTATTTTCATTTCTTTTAATGTGCATGTAGTGACAGTAGTGCCCTATATACGGGCTATAATTACCTTCTAAATATTGTAATAATAAATTATACCTATTACAGGTCTACCGTTTAAATACAAATGGTCTTGTGAAACGAGACAACACACTCCCCTCGTGCACAATATAAAGTGTTGCAGTTTCATTTTTTTGTTTGTTTACAGTGTACGGATGGGTGGTCTTATTGTGTATCACGTAAGTGTATTTTGATAGATCTTTAAATAAAACTGCCGTAAAAATGATATACAAAACATTACTTGTAATGTTAAATGTACGTACCGTTGTATTTGGTGGTTATGCAGAGAAAATTCGAATTTTTCCCGGACCACTATCATATTAAAATATTATGTGTTGCGATTACTTTAGTATAAAATATACATATTGCAAAGGTAAATCTTACATAATGTCCATTTTTTTCTTGAATTAAGAAGTCAGTTTAATAATACCACCCTGTGAATCCGGATTGACTTTTAGACCGCTATGAAGCTTTGATGTCATCCTATACCTTTGATTTACGGTTTACACTTGTAAAATGCCAAGAGATTAGTTTACAGACTTTAAAGGGAAATCTTAGTAAATCTTGTAAATCTTACACACTTCTACATACGTTCTAAACGGACACATTTTTACTTATTTTTAATGGAACAGAAACAAGTCTAAATTGATCATATGAGATATGTTGACATGAAGCGTTGCATGACCAAATTATATGCGTGCTTGTTTTGTATTTATGTTATCCATATCTGTTATACTTTCCTTTTTCTTACACTCTCTACTTTCTCTATCTCATGTCTCTATTACTAGATTCCCCATGTATGTGTAAACATGCCTCTCTCTCTCTCTCTCTCTCTCTCTCTCTCTCTCCCAGTCTCTCTCTCTCTCTCTCTCTCTCTCTCTCTCTCTCTCTCTCTCTCTCTCTCTCTCTCTCTCTCTCTCTCTCTCTCTCTCTCTCTGGGTTGACGGAAGAATCCTGACCAAACATCATAATGAAATATTAATAACATATAAATATATATATCATATATTTAACTTTACCACAATATAAATGCAATTGGTCTCTCTCTCTCTCTCTCTCTCTCTCTCTCTCTCTCTCTCTCTCTCTCTCTCTCTCTCTCTCTCTCTCTCTCTCTCTCTCTCTCTCTCTCTCTCTCTCTCTCTCATCTCTCCTCTCTCTCTCTCTCTCTCTCTCTCTTTTTCTCTCTCTGTGTATATTTGGTCAATCAAACATACGAAATCCTGTTGTAGGAGTTGAGGTAAAAATCTTGACCAAACATCAAAATGATATATCAATAAATACAATACATATATAATTTATGAGCATATATTTAACTATACCACAATGTCAATACAATAAGTCTCTAAATAAGACAATCGTGTAAAAACACGCCATAAAATCGAGATAATCGGATAAAACGAGTTCAGTTGATTGAGGAAATGAAATCGAAATTGTAACATATCTGTTATGATCTATAAACATAATATTATTTCTCAGTATCATAAAGCAGTGACAAAGTTACAAACATACAATCAATGCAAAAACATAAAATGCATACAGAGAAAATTAGATCTGTCGGACTCAACTCCCGTCCCGGTCCTTCTCCTCCCTCTTCCTCTACATTCTCTCCATCACACTCATCTCTCTCTCGCCTCCTCGTCCCTCCCGACGATCTCCATCTCTCACTTCCTTCGTCCCTACCCGCCTCTCCTCATATCTCTCCCCTCCTCATCTCTCTCCCGTCTCTCTCAATCTCACATACGCGCCTCCTGTCCTCTCTCCTCTTCTCTCTCCTCCCCTCACATCACCCAGTCTCTCTCTCTCTCGTCTCACATCTCTACCCCATCCTCACTCTCACCCTCTACCTCACTCCTTCTCCTCTCCCTCTCCCACTCTCGTCCTCTCCCTCCCTCCAGCTTCCCGCACTCTCCGTCCTCTCTCATCCCTTCTCACTCTCAACCCTCTCTTGCACACCGTCGACATCTCCTCTCTCTCTCCTCTCGTCATCCACTGGAATCTCACCTCAACGAGCTCTACCCACTCCTAACCCTCTCTCGGCCTCGTCTCATCACCAGCACTTCGGTCCCCTCTCAGTCCCACATCTCAATCATCAACTCACCCTCTCTCTCCCTCTCTCCCCCTTCTACTTCGTCTACTCTCCCCCTCCTCACCATCATCCATTCTCTCTGTCTCCGTCATCTCCAGCCCTCACTCACATCCATCAACCTCCGTCTCGAATTCTTACCCATCCTCTTCTCTCTCTCTACGTCTACCCTCACTCTCTCCTCTCCGCTCTCCTCCTCATCAAACTATCTCTCTCATCCTCCATCCGTCACTCTCTCTCACAACTCCTCCCACCCAACCTTCATCTCTCTCCCACTCCCTCCTCTCCTCCTCCGGTCTTCTCCCCTCAATCCCCAAAACCTCTCATTCTCTCAACCATCGGCGCCTCAGCTCGCATCTCGTCTCACTCAATCCGCCATCTCCTCCCCACCTCTCCTCACTCCTTCTCTCCTCCTCTCGTTCGCTTCTCTCTATCTCTCATTCTCTCTCACTCCCAATCGACCGCCCTCCCGTCCGAATCGATCGTCACTAACCCTCACAAATCCCACTCTCCTCTCGTCACCTCTCATCCTCACTCGCCCCTTCATCTATCTGCTTCTCTCCACCTCTATGCGCAAAGATGCTAAGTTCTCTCTCTCCTTCTCCAACCCCCGCCACTCAATCAACCAGTGGAGCCTTCATCTCCACTCTTCTCAACACCTCCCCCACTAGAAGGCTCGGGACCCTACGTTTCCTCCTCATCGTCTCTCCCCACTCTCGCCCCACTCCCGTCACCCCTCCGATCACTCTCACTCAGTCCTCCTCTCCTCTCTCTCTTTTTCTCGCTACTGTGTATATTTGGTCAATCAAACATACGAAACCAGTTGTAGAGTATGAGGTAAAAATCTATGACCAACATACAAAATGATATATCAATAATACAATACCCTATATAATATTATGAGCATATATTTAAACTATACCACAATGTCAATACAATAAGTCTCTAAATAATACAATCGTGTAATAACACGCCATAAAATCTCGAGATAATCTGATAAAACTAGTCCGTTGATTGAGGAAATGAAATCGAAATTGTAACAAATCTGTTATGATCTATAAACATAATATTATTTCTCAGTATCATAAAGCAGTGACAAAGTTACAAACATACAATCAATGCAAAAACATAAAATGCATACAGAGAAAATTAGATCTGTCAATACATTTTCAGTGTAAGTTATCATATAAGAATTCTGTGCAAACTTTACAGAGACACATGTACGATACCAGACAGTACATGATATAAACGCACAGTAAACGAACACTGTTAACTTTTGACGTAAAAATAAAATGAATTAACAACTAAGTAATTACAATATTAAAAAATTAACAATATGAAGAATCTAAGGTACCAAAGTATAAATTATTAGGATTTCAAGAGTAAAGCTACAAATCTGGTAAAAACTAGATAAACACGGATCTCTTGAAATCATGATCTGAGATATTATCATAGTAAACCCTTGTATAAAGTTTTGTGAAATTCCAATAAGAAATACACTTGTTAGAGCGTCGATGAAGAAATATACATCGTATACACGACTGACATTGTTATGATTACCAATTATTTGCTGTCAAGAAATAACAATTGTTTGTCTTAAAGGCACGGATTTTTAATTCGTCATTTACGCCGATTTATTTCTCCCTTCCTTCGTGTTTTTAACACTTGACTTCACAGCTGGTTGTTTTTTCAGCTATCTGTTAAACACAAAAATATTTTACGACTAGAGACCTAGATACCATATCATACATGACTTTCTTATATGAGTTTGTTATTCAATTTGCAGAAACAATTCCATACAGAGAGAGAGAGAGAGAGAGAGAGAGAGAGAGAGAGAGAGAGAGAGAGAGAGAGAGAGAGAGAGAGAGAGAGAGAGAGAGAGAGAGAGAGATTAACCATAAAGAGATACGGATACAGATAGACAGATAATTAGGTGATTAGCAATTCACAGAACAGTTTGTATGTATAAACGTTTTATATACCGAATATTGATACATACGCGACTCGTCGGAACTCTCTGAGCAATTCACGGCCTCCAATGAGCTGCAATATGTAACAGCCTGTGATAAGCGATTTCCATTATAATGGAGTTCATATATATATAATATCATGAATTTATACTTCTCAGTAATACATACTCAATGTGATGCAAGCAAAAAAACATACCGCATACATCGTATATGATGCTGCATGTAGTATTAAGAAGTGGCGTTAGGAGGGGGAAGATACTTTGCGTCCTCCTCAACATACAATTGAAAGTATAAAAAAAATAAGGAGACGCAATTATCTCTAGGCCTTCGCCGACTCTCCCCAACCCCCGATTTAACGCTTTTTATATCCCATTTCCAAAGGTTTTATTATATAATGGTGAGAAAAAGTAGAGGGTCAAATTTCTATGGGGGTCATTTTTCAACGTGAGTGGAGTCTTAGAATTACCGGTCTGGAATGGTTTTCTACGGTAGAAAAATGACCCTACTTGTCGTAGAATATTGACCCGGTGTCATTTTTCTACGTAGGAAATTTGACCTTCAGGTCAATATTCTACGGGGGTCACTTTTCGTCGTTACACCGGCACGTTAAAGAACACCCACTGCTCAATGGCCGTAAGTGCATCAATAGCATTTTATTTTGTCATTTGCATTATTAATACATGGTTCATATAGCAGGTACAATAATGTTCCATATCATTGTTGACAAGATGCCCCTTTGTGGATGTAACTGCAAACGATCAAATGAAAAATTATAACGTTAACATGAAATCTATTTTTATATCTAAAGTAATACAAATTCGACAAAAATTCTTTCGTTTAATCGAATATTGGCCTTCAAAATTTAATTTTATAGTGATGTTGTATTCATCGATGATTTTTACAAAATTTGTGTATTGATATATGTGACTGCTCCGCTCGGTTAAAGTGCTTCGTGCATATCTGTGTCAGTATCCGTTGGCAAAAGATCCTCGTATCTCACTCTGGTCCTAGTCTCTGTGACTGTTTCTTGGTTCATGTCGGTCCTTGTATCCTGAGTGCTGACATCACTGTTTGACATGTGTACGTATCTTTGTTCCAGCTGGATAATGTTTGTATCAGTAGGGTTCTTCCCATTTATAGGAGACTGGCTCCGCAGTCGAAGACACATAAGTAATAGAGGTACACTGAGAGTTATAATGGGTACCCTATAGGTACACTAATTCCAGAGATAACGTTATTTAATTTTACCATCTTCTGATGTCTCTTTTGTCGAAAAATTAAATAAGACGATTAAAGTATTACCTTAAGTTGTTGTAAGTTATTGTATAGTTGTTTAACAATAAGCTACGATGTATTATTTCAAAGTTGAACTAAACTGAACCAAACGTTTAGAAATATTGACAACTGTGTATTAGCGATGCAATCTATTTATGAAAATAAAGGTAACTCTTAAACAATCTGCAATGTTTTTTTATAAATGCCTTGCGTATTGACAAGAAGATATAATGAACGAGATAATGCAACATACGGTGCATTTGATATGAATAACAAACACATAGTAAGCTTAGAAAGATTGTTTACCATAAACAAGACGCCTTCCTGTCACATGATAATAAAAAAATAACAAAAAAGAAAGAACAACACAAAAAAAAACAATAAAAACTCATGTTTTCATGTTAAAAAAAAAAAAAGCAAAAAACATGTATGAACATTGATGTCTCGCCCCACCTCATAAAATCTATCACCCTGTTTTTGTACATGTATGAACATTGATGTCCATAAAATCTATCATTGCATGCTGAAATGTCATATCAAGAAATGTTCAATGTCTTTGTCAGTTTCTTGTGATATTCAAATACATGTTACACTAAGACGTTTTTTTGTTTCAATTAGACGTCCTCGTTCTCATTTTGTTTGTAAAAAATCCACATGTCGCCATTTTAAACGGGTGTATATCCACGTTACAATGTAAAATATATGGAATATTTACTTTGCAGTCGCAACTAATTTTTGAAAAAATATGTTCAGGTTCAATTTACGGTATTGTTAAAGTAACTTTTTCAATAATCATAACTCGCGTAATGGACTACTTAACTTACTTCCATGACAATAAATTCCTTTCGATTCAGTTGAACATATAGTCGAACAGGTACCATTGATATGGTTACAAGTACTACTGAAACAATTGTCACAGACATTGGAACAGTTTGGACCGAATGTCCCAGGCATAACTTCTATATATTGAAAAACAAATCACATTAATACCTTGTGCTTACTGTCAATATTTCACATATTTTACGGTCAGTATAATGACCTTGTTTCCAATTTCAATGTTTCAATTAATGAAATCATGAGTTGCCTGGTCGATTGTAGTTGTTGAATTATCGCTACCGATTGTGAAATTTGAATGTAGACTCGCAGTG
>BROG01001904.1:0-22620 GCA_030159075.1 Atrina japonica | reverse complement strand
CTTGCACGGACTCCATGCATTACTGAATCTTTAATACCTTCGTGACAACAAGTAGCTTGTTGTCCTGTTATGATTTGATTTAGATTTGTTGTTTGTAAACATGAGTTAATTTACCTTGGTAGACCTATAGCAGGTACATTGACTATTTGCATGTAACCATTGGGTTTGAAAACTGTTTATGTATACAGTATTATGGCTGATCACTGTTTTGTTTAGTTATGCATAACCTTTAAAGTAACAATGATGAGCATTTATAATATATAAATTATGTTCGTTACTGCAAAAAATAACAATACCCCCGTTTTAGTTGAGAGCAAACAGACTACAATTTCTCCCAAAAATTCAACGATAGCGATAGATGTAAAAAATCAGCCGACTTTTGTCGGCGTATTTGATAGTAATCTATCTCAACGGGCAAGGTGTGAAAATCGCTGAAGCAGGAAGACTGAGTTGTCTTAAGGTTCCGCTAAAGTCAAATTTGACTGATTTTTCAAACCAAAATTTGAACTTATTATAGAATATAATGCCATGTTTTATACACCAAAATTTGCATGTGGAATAAGAGCTTTGCAATAATATCACTTGCTGTTTAAAACAAAATCTGGACAGTAAATGACTACTCTGTTTTCCCTAAAATTAAGCATTATCTATTTCAACATTTGGATATAATGCCATTAAAAATAGTGCTAGGAATATTCTTTATAATAAATTCTACTTACTTTATTAACAAGATGTTAGATATGCAGGTTGTTCTCTGACAGCAACTCAATTTACCCAGCCTTACCCAGAACATTCCACCTTGTACCTATTCTAAATCTGAATCCATGTACTCTCCATGTGGCCATGTTGTGACAGGTGATCTCAACATTGTGCGCAGCAGAAAACTGAGAGATCTTTTATGCAAAGGCCAAAAATATAGGGAACCTGTATCGTTTACAAAACTTTGAAATTATTATGGACGCATGTGAAGTATACGCCATACGCTGGGCTAAGAAAAAAGATGTCGAACCTGATTCTCTTTCGCAGTGGATTAAGTCAATCAGCAATGTTCTTAAACGAAGAATTCGACGACTTAAACATTGTGTCAACACAAAACTCAATTCAATTTTTCGTGACCCTGATGTTGTCAGAGAACTTGCCGGTCTGCATGAAAATTGTATCATCGTTCCTGCTGACAAAGCATCTAACAACTTCACATTTGTCTGCAGGCGATACTACTTTAGCATCATACAAGAGGAACTTGGACTAAACAGACTTCCTGGAAATCGATTTCTCTACCTCTGAAATATTAGATAATCATAAATCCGTTCTCGCTTCGTTTGGAATACCCAAAAGTGACACGGAGCTTGAATTGCCATATATTTTTTGGATTCCGAAGATGCAAAAAAATCCCTATAAACACCGCTTCATTGCGGGGTCATCTAAGTGTTCCACCAGTTCTTTATCTATTTTCCTTACCAAACTTCTAACACATATTAAACACGGTCTTCAAAAGTACTGTATAACGGCCTACTCAAGAAGCGGAGTCAATCAGATGTGGATCCTAACGAATTCAAAGGAATTGTTGGAACATTTAAAATCTCCAAATTTCAAACATATTAAAAGCATCAAGTCTTTTGATTTTTCTACCCTTTACACAACAATCCCTCATAAAAAACTCAAAAACAGATTAACATCTATTATACAAAACTCTTTTGTAAACAAAAATGGAAATCGCAGATATAAATATTTGGTGTTAGGTCATGAAGAACCTTATTTTGTCAAGGAATACTCTGAATCCAATAACAAGTACATTGAAGACGATATTATCAAGATGCTTGGGTTTCTAGAAGACAACATCTTCGTGGTTTTTGCGGGAAAAGTTTTCCAACAGATTGTCGTCATTCCAATGGGTACCAATTGTGCACCTCTCTTAGCTGACATATTTTTGTATTCATATGATGTGGAATTTATTGTCTCTGCTCTCCAAAGGAAACAAACAGTTAGTATCTCGGTTCAATTTTACCTACAGGTATATCGACGATCTTCTGTCCATAAATAATTCAGAATTTCAGAATTACCTCGGCCAGATGTATCATGCAGAGCTAGAGATCAATGAGACGTCAGAGAGCAACACATCTGCTTCTTACCTAGATTTACTCCTGTCGATTGGAAAAGACGGTCAACTTCACACATCCCTCTATGACAAACGAGACGATTTCAATTTCCATATCACAAGCTAGTAATATTCCATCTTCTGCCTATGGCGTTTTCATTTCACAGCTTATACGTTATGCCAGGGCATGCTCTTCTTATGAATGTTTTATTCTGAGAGCTAAACGACTAGCCAATAAACTACTTACAATAGGTTACGTTGTCGTTTAAGAAGTTTTATGGTCGATACGGAGATCTTGTTAAACATTATGAATTCCCCTCTCAGAGATATTAAATAGTATTCTGGATCACGGCCACAGACAGTGACTCCGTTTCACCAATCATGCTTTTCACCGAACTTGACCTCATCACCAAACTTTTTACCGAATTTGATCCGTTCATCGAACTAGAAAGGTTTCCATGGAACATTTGCAACGGGTGTGGCATGCCAGCAGAAGACGCTGACTCCTTTCGGACACCTGGTCTTATCCCGTTTGGGATTCGTAATTGTCCTTCATGTTGAGACCATTTGCACATCTAATTCGTCGTGTTATAATGGACTTGAGTTTTTGATTATTGATTGGTACTTCTTCAATTTTACCTTGTCATACCATTTTCAGACAGAAATTGGGTATGGAGAATTTAATCAGTGTTTTTTTATTCCCCCTTCTGAAAAAGGGAGAAAATTAAGAAAATTAAAGTTTTTCTTATTTTTTGAAAAAAGATAGTTAGGTATAAGTCAAATGGATAAATTTGATTTTTTGCATGTACAAATAAATTCTTCTTTAAATGTTTTGTTCAACAAGTGTTCAAACTGCTTTATGACCTGAGAGGCTGAGAAAAAAATTATACTGAAATGAAATATTGAATAAGAGACATAGGGCCTATATATAACACATTATACATGTCTCTGATGATAAGAAAGGGCTTCAAAATATTTTTGTCAACAATTTAGTTTTATATGCAATACGTAATTAATATTAATAGTGACTAAATACTCTTTCTAAGACTGTATTTCATGTCAAAAATGCAAAAAGTGACATTTTAATTGAATATGTGGTCTTCCATACAATTTAGTGATGGAAACAGAAAGTTTAAACTATTTATTTTCATTTGCTATAGGCATATACATGTTCACTGAAAATTAAAAATTATGGAGTTTTGAAAAATAATTTTAAAAACATTTCTAGCTCATGCCGAGTCAGTCATGGCTGACACGAGGGATCGGTTAACTTGTTTGTTTTTTATCATTAAATTTTGTTTGATCTTTGAGACAATATCAAAAATGGATCATTGCGAAGTAAATAGACAGGCATGTGTTTCGTATTCCTTTGAATATCTGTACTTCTTCTGTAAATAGGGCTGTTTACGTCTCCGTAATCAAAGATCAGATGAATATCAGTCAACCGGAAATTGCTGTTACAAAGTTATCCGTAACTAAACTCAAGAAATAACGATGTTTTATGAACGTTAAACTAAATGTTTAAATAAAACAAAAATACGAAAGTGCGCAGTAGTTTACATCTACATTCACTGTCCACCAGCACCAACAATAGATAACAGTGGTGAGAATAATCCAGGGATGTCCCCGCAACATACGAGGTGTACACACATTAAATGCTTGTTGATTGGTTCATATTACAGGTATATTTTACAACTAAAGAAAATAATAAATTCATAATCGATCTCTTGTATGAAAGCGAAATTGTAGCATGTCATCCTCATCCAAGTTTTCGCGGTGAGCAGCTGTGGAACACGAAAGGGAAATCAAAATATCTCATTAAATTCAAATATTTAGTTAAAAAGATGGCCTGCTTGTCCTTAGTAGAAAACCTGAGTAACAGTATATAAGTATTATATTACGAAAAGTTTGTCTTTTAAAGCTGTGCATTTTTTGAAAATTTTAATTCATTTTTTCAAATAAATTCGAAGCAAACACTATTTCTAACAGTACCAACAAGTCAAACACAAAACAGGCTGCAAGCCTGTATAATTTTTAACAGTATGCCAAATTTCAAGGTTGGACTTAATGAATAATTACTTAAAGAATCTTTTACCGAAATTTCACTTGAGCGGAACCTTAAGTTAGTAAACGTTTAGAAAAAAAGTTTTAATAAATTAGGAAGTAGTTACTTTTTTATTTGAGTGTTTTAGCAATTTCAATTTCTTTTTTCAAATTAACCCCAGGTCATATATATGACATATAGTGATGTACAAAGAAATCATTAACATACCGTGATTAGCAAGATATACTGTAATATTATTATGTAAAACAAAATACAGAATTGTTATATTCAGTTGTTCCCATATGTTTACAAACTTTATGTAGTTTGGGCTCATCTGGCAGTAGATATGTACAAGTAATTCAGATGTGCATGGTTAATTAGTACACTATATGATAAGTAGGAAACTAAATATCATAAGTATCTTATTCAGTAGTATCATAATTAGAGTGTTATGTACACTTCTAATTAACATTATCAGTACAAGTAGTACATTTAGATTTCCTTAGCAAATAGCCTTATAAGTATGTATGATAGTGATAGCATGGGAGGATGAAAGTGTATTTCGGGGATGCCATAAAAGCAGCAAAGGTTCCAGTTTTTTTAAATGCAATACCGATAACAATCTACTATCTCTACACTCATTGTTCATATAAAACCGGTGATTAGATCGACCTATCCTATTAAAAATAACAATTTTTGTTTTGTTAACATTCACTTTTAACTTGTTTTGCGTACAGCAACTACTTACATTTCTCTGTAGATCATTTACATTATCAGCATTAACAATATTATAAACATAATACCAAAGTTATAATGCTCAAGACGATATCGTTTCTGTCAATTAGACTTCATCAGTTGAGCTCCAATTTAAAAGTTATGTGTATTTTCTAAGAGAAAGTGGTATTATACATCATCAGCGTAACACAAAACAATATAAACTGTTACACACTGATCAATACAAAACAATATAAACTGTTACACACTGATCAATACAAAACAATATAAACTGTTACACACTGATCAATACAAAACAATATAAACTGTTACACACTGATCAATACAAAACAATATAAACTGTTACACACTGATCAATACAAAACAATATAAACTGTTACACACTGATACACACTGATCAATACAAAACAATATAAACTGTTACACACTGATCAATACAAAACAATATAAACTGTTACACACTGATCAATAATTTCTCTATCGTTTAACTCTCAGTTGTCTTGTAACACAAAACTTTCCAAACCATTCAAGAACATAAAAAGTAGTGGCGACAAATTTTGTCCTTGTGTCACTCAATTTTCACAGTTAAAAAATGGCGACATAGTACTTCAATACCTTACACAGGATTAAATACCTTTGTACATATTTAGAATCACATTGAAAACTTTACCATTAATTGTAGATTTATTCTATTAGCTTCACTTTTGGTTATAGTGTTTCTGTCCAATTTTACACTCTGTCCCAAACCAATCTTTATGATTTCCTTCATTTCTATAATGTCTATGTTTCTAATGAAATGATGCGTCTGCACTAATTCTATATATTTGACTAATTTCATTTGCTATAGAGTTAACAAATTGCCTATCTATGACATCAGGTGTATTGTTCAGACGAGATTCAAGTTGTTGAACGTCTAGATTTCTAACAAAAACGTCAGCTTTATTAACTTTACAAGGTATATGGATATAAGTTTCGACTTTATAGTGTTTCTCTGTATCGATATCGTGAACAGAACAGGACTATGTACATCCAATAATAAGCAAAAGTAGTCCTCGATTTCAAACTCGGATATACTACTAAAACATGCAGGGGACAGTATTAGATAGTCAATAGTTCTAGTATTGTTACTTGTTGTTCTTCCGATACCTTTGTCTTTTCCGTGTCTACCATTTACGAAACATAAATTGGCATTTTTACAAAATTCAACTAGTTTACGACCTTATTGATTCCCTACTTTGTCTTTATTGGATCTCTGTAACAGTATATTATGATTTGTCAAAATATCAACAGTATCAAGATCATTATCAATCGGGCCTATTCCTATATTTTCAATGAGAAAATCGTCAAACACAGTGTAATCGCATAACACATCGGTTCTGGAATTCAAATCTCCAGTCAACATTATGTTACTTGACATAGGTTTTATAAGATTTACCTCCCTTTGTAGCTCATCCCCTATTTCATCAGTTGCATAATTTAAGCCATCAGGGGGTAGGTACACCAAACCCAAGTAAATATCACGGTCCGAATTCAGAATATGTTTTGAGATAATACACCAAGAAATGAGTTCGGATGTATTAGGTAAATATCAATATATAATCAATGATATCATTCTTAAAAGCAAAAGCAATACCACCTGATGATGTAATTGTAATTTGTTTTCCATTATTATAGAAAATCTCGTCCTGGAATCTCAGATTTTTTATAATTGTTAACTTTAATTTCACCTAGACATATAATATGTTTGTCAGTCATAAATTCATAAAATTCATGTTAGTTACTTTTCGTGAGAATTCCATCAACTTTTAGTACACATATTTTGAGATCATTGTTCTTATTTACGTTATGTTTAATTGTGTATCGTGACTGTTCTATTGTGTGTGATAACGAGCAACCTCTTGGTTTCCGGTCGTGTTTGTCAGGTATACTCGCTGTCCATGTATGAACATTTTGTCCCTCACTAAATTCGCCCGTTTCTGTTATTTTTTGCTTCCCTGAGTAAGGGTAGGTTTAGTCTGACATCCTTTATCTCCTTTGGAAATTGTTCGCGTACTCCGAAATCTGTTTCTCTTAGCCGCGCTGGTGCAGCTGACCTAACAGCTTCCCCTGTTTAAAGTGAGTAAATTTCGCTACTATTGGACGGTGTTTTTGGCGCGCCATCAGGTAGTACATTGCGCCTGCCAAAATGATGCGCAATTTCCAATGAAATCCCATCAACTACATTTAATTTACTCGCGATGAAATATTTCACGACTTCTGGATTTTCGGGCCTTTCTGCTATCCCATTAAATAATGATATTGTCCCTCATACTGCGACATTGGTAATTCAAAATTTCCTTTTATAGATTTTTGTTTTCTTTTGTTATTTTTTCATTGAATCGTTCTGCACTGATCTTGTTTAAGATTTTTGTCTAATGTTGTTTTCAGAATTTCAACCTCTTTTTTATTTCACTTAGTGACTTTTAGAATTCGTCATATTGCTTGCTGACAAATCCAATATTCTCCTCCATTTTCTTTACTTTTCCGTCTGATGGTTTCATTTTTTTCTTCGACAGTTTGGATTTTAGATTGTATTGTTTACTGACTTTTCAATCGAATCAAGTTTTTCATTTTTTTACCCGCCGTCTCATAATTGGACAATTTAAAAAAAAAAATTCGTCGAGCGTCGAGTTTGAGATCATCTGTGGTGACTGCATAGGTTGGACATACTGGTTGCCCCACTGTTGACCCTGGGGCTAGGCATCATATTTGAGATGTAATGATTCGATTGATTCATGGCTGGGAGTAAAGTTATATAGGTCGAATCTATCTTTTGCTTACTCTTTTCTCGTTCTTCTTGGTCGGATTTGGATTTTTCCTTTTTTTGTCTGTTTGCTTTTTGTGATGGATTTTTCCATTCGACACTTCAGGAATGTTATTAATTGAGGTTATGATTGTGAGTATATTCGAGTAGCATTACCACTTAGGCATAACACTTATATATGAATGTTCAGGTAACGGCGCTTGTGAGCTTGTGCGTAACACACTGCAATGTATAGCAATGTTTGACAACTAATATCATCTACAGTTACCTTTTTGTGTTGTCCTTATAGAAAAACTTTTAAACATCTTTACGGTGCAATACTCCTTCGACATCTATACCTAATTTCTTAGATATATAATATCTTAAATATACATACTTTGGTTGTCGACGTCGGAGCTTCAACTCACACGTCTTTCCTGAAACTACCCGTAGATCCAATTACTGAATCATACATGTGATGGCATATAGTTGTTAAAAGAAAATAGACTAAAAATAAATATATGGGTAGCTTAATGATTTTACATCGGATAACTGAAAAAAACTGATACAAATTGATGGTAATCGTTAAGTTTTAACGAGGTATAAAACACTCAGTATACTGATAAAATATACATTGTGTACACATGTTTGAAATATATTGCAGGTTAACTTCAATAAAATATACCACTGTCATGTTGTAAATTTTGAATTTACTGTCACAATTTGACATCAGCCTTTTTACTGAGAAAATGAATGTTATTTCCAGACTTTCCAAATTTGCAAAAACCTCCGAGAATCAGACAATTATATTTCAAATAAGAACAATAATGACAACAAAAACATCACAACTTTTTTTCAGTCACATTCTTTACCATTTACATCACACATGAGTAGCCTATAGGCCGAATGTCTACAACGAATTTAAGTTGCTTTTTATTTTGATAACATTAGGTTTTACAAAAAAGTAATTTAAAATCGGGGCAGACATTCGGGCTAACGTGAACACAGATTGTTTATATATTATGCAACAAATTACATAGATCAGCGAAATGATTATAAAATCATGTGTTTCATCGATATTAAATTTTTATGCGCCAGGACAGTATTGTACCCTTACACTGTACATCCCATTAGTAGCCTTAAATCTCGAGGTCAATGTAAAACATTTTCCCCAACTTCGAAGACTCTCGCGAGTTTCTCATTAGTTAAGATCACGTGAATGACGAATGACACAACTTCTCTGTCCAACTTCATAATCACATCTTGCCAACACACAGCGAGGGAAAGATACGCAACTCGACCAAAACTTCATCTGCATATTAATCGTGCGCAAGAATTGTAAAAAGTCCGGCCAATCGCTTTGACGTCAAATCTGTTACAAGTGTATTATGTTAAAAAAAAATGGAAAGTAACAATCTAAAGCTTTATAATATATTAAAACTCCTAAAGGATGCCTAACTGACTTTTTAATAGCATATATTTCAACATGTCTTCTAGACCTATATTTTCCAGTGAGTTGTTTGGGGGCCTCCGTGGCCGAGTGGTTAAATCACAAGGCCTCTCACCTCTGGTTCGAATCCCGCTATGGTCATTTCGAATTAAATGGGAAAGTTTGCCTGTTTTCTTGCGGAAGGTCGGTGGTCTCTACCCGGGTTTCTCCCCCACCAATAAAAACTGGACGCCATCATATGACTGAAAGATTGTTGAGTATGGCGTAAAACAAAAAATCAAATCAAATCCAGCGAATTATTACATTATTTTCGTCAATTTAAAAAGCAAATAGTGAGACTTGGAAATTTCAAACTTGAAGTTGAGTTTTTGTTGCTGAAATGCGTAACATACATGTGTAATTTCTCGTCAATATAATGTGTTATTAACCCCATACTGCAAATTCCCTATAAACAACTTACCACAACATTACTTAGTTGATGGAACATCAACTCGTAAAAATAGAGTAACCGACTTTTTATACTTTTTACTCTCTATTATATTTGTTTTGTGGTTCGATGTAATGTGAAGGTGTTATCTTGACATCGAATAATGAAAGTCAAAATGCTTAAGAAGATGAATATGAAATTATAGAAACAGATAAATTCTGAAGATAAAGTAAATTTACATATAGACTTTATTTTCAAATAAACATCGGTAACTGTCACAGTAGATTGTCGCTGTCAACCAAAATTTTGGAAAACTTACTTTTCGAGCACTTCACTCACTCCAACCGTAAATATATGGAAAGCTGATAAGGAATGCATTCCCTATTTTCTAATTTAAAAAAATGATGTTTTCTTGTGTTAAAAATAGGCAAGAAATTCCACTTTGACTTAAATGCCGTTGGGGAATCTATTGTCTTTTTTAAATACATACATTAAATATTTTTGATATTAATACATTGAATGTTCTACAAGATTTTTTTAAATAAATTTATTTGGAAATAACTTTTTAAAATGAGATTAAAGTTTGATTTAATTTTCTTATACTAATAAGATTTTTTATGCAGGAAATTGACTGATTTTTTAATATTAAGAAATCGACTAATTTTCATATTTAGAAAATATATATTTTTTTAATTTTAGAAAATAATTTCCTATTGTATTTTAGAAAATATTTTTTTATATTAATTAGATTTTTTGATATTGAAAATATTTTTTGAATATAGGAAAGAAAACTAATATGGATATTTGTTAATATGTTAAAAAATGAATTTTAAAGTAAAGATGCTCATATGTCCATTCTGTTTATTACGGCAGTCTTCACTCTGATCATTTTTTAAAATATTTTTACATAGTAATAAAGGAAACTCAAGAAGTGCTACATATTACAATTGCGGTGTGTATATATATAAATATATATAAACATATATATATAACAAAATTAAAATATCTTATTTTACGTTACACCAGCGATATTATACAACGCCTATTTCTGCCTATATGTACATACTTCTATCATAGTAAGTAACTGTGATTTGGCTGTGCGAAATAGCGACTGGATTAATTACAACTATTCATGTGTGACGTCATATCAGGGGCAATTAAGTGCGCAAGCGAGACGCCGATAAAAAAAATTTTGATGGCAGAATAAACGGGTATTCTGTCATTTTTCACTTGAGATAGTTTAGCTATATAACATTTAGATAGTTATCTTTGGGAAATTTAAATAAACGACAAACTAATAAAATCGTTTCCTATGACTTTTGATAACATAAACATACAAGTAAACAGAGATAGATTTGATATCACATTTCTTGTTTATTCCAATTTCTTAAAAATTTAACAGAAATCTAATTTTTATTGTGTTTTTGAATACCACACACACACACACAATAATAATAATAAAAACATCAATACATATCAAAATCTATTTATTTCAATCTATTTAATTTATAACACAACTGAAATCTAATTTAATTGTCTCTTTGAATACTCCAAAATATAGAATAAAAACATCAATACATGGCAAAATCTGTGTAGGCCCTCGGGCTGATATTGAAGTCTCGGGTTGATATGGAGTGCAATACAGATTTTGCCATGTATTATTCTCTATTGATTGTACATTCCAACATACATGTTATTAATTTGATTTGAGACGCGTCAAATTTGAATAGATAAGATAAGATTTTAAGATACAAATGTCCGTTTTCAGGATTTTCAACCAGTACTTTTCTATTAATTATTGTGTGTGTGGGTGTTTGTTTGCGGACGTGTGTGTGCGTGTGCGTGTGTGTGTTCGTTTTCATGCTATTTTAATCGACTTGTCCCGATGAAGGGACAGGTCGTCCCGAAAATTTGACTAAATTTTAAACTTATATTGAAGTTTTCAACGTCACTCCCCCCCCCCCCCCCCCCCCCCCCCCCCCCCCCCCCCCCCCCCCCCCCCCCCCCCCCCCCCCCCCCCCCCCCCACGCCCCTTCCCCCCCCCCCCCCCCCCCCCCCCCCCCCCCCCTCCCTCCCTCCCCCCCCCCCCCCCCCCCCCCCCCCCCTCCCCCTCCCCTCCCCCCCACCAATGACATAACGCGAAGCAAACAGGGTGCATTAGAAATATGTATATATATATATATATATATATATATATATATATATATATATATATATAAAGCACTAAAACCAACAACACTATATACCATAGGGTGTCGAATCTAAACGAAAGATACAAGTAAAAAAAGAGAATACATAAAGCACTAAAATGACTAACGACACGGACAAAATGAGAGTATTATTCTCTATTGATTGTACAATTATTGATTTGATTTGAGTCGCGTGAAATTTGGATTGATAATTTCGCTGTTTGATCATTGTTTCAGTCTTACAATTTATCTTTGTGGTATTTTAAAAAAAAATATATATTCATTGTTTGATCGTTCGTAGGTAATCTATATCATTAGGACTCTTTTATTGCTTTGGTATAGCTTTCATGTTCTACAATCAATAGGTAAGATGATATACCAAGAGACTATTTCTGTTTGAATATTGTATGATTTACAAGTGCCCTATATGTGGTATTTGCTAAAGACGATTTACATTTTCAAATAATTTTACTCCATATTTAGTATCTTAGATGTTTAAATCGCTTATCCAGTAGAGTGGTTTTTGGCGTAAAAAGAATAGAATTGCAGTAATGCGTGGAATCAGAGCGAGGTTAAACGTTTTACCTGTACACTCCTATTTTGGAACATTTTTGTATTTTTTATAATTACATGTATCAAGTATAGTCACCACTTCTGGTCATAAAATTCACATATATGTGATATCTTGTTACTGTGATTATAGGGCCGTCGTAGCTCCGCGGTAGAGTGGTCGCGGGTTCGAGTTTCGGCGGATGTGACTGGCTTTTCCTGTCCTTCCGACGAGACACTAAAACCGAAGTCCTGTGTCACAGTAGATGTAGGAACTGCGCTCAATGGCCGCAAGCAGAGCATAGGGCAAAATTTGAAGCCCTTCACCGGCACTGATGGCGTCTCCATATGAGTGAAAGATTCTTGAATGGGACATTAAACAACAATACAATCCGAAAACTTTTACCAGATTCTTTCAAATATATACTGTGTAACTTTCACCATTCTGACAATTTGCCAAAACTAGGGGTATTTGAACAGGTATTAAATATATGGGAAAAAATTAACTCGAGTATTAACATATTTCGTCAGTTAAAATACTTGATTTTGAATGCTTAACTTATTCTAGATCCCGTGGAAACGAGGGCGTTCTTGTACTTTTGTACAAAATACACATTAAAATTTTATTACAGACGTAAGAAATATTGCAGGTGCTCTTCTGTGGGGTAAGCTGTCCCATGTTTGTGATTCTGATGTATATATATGTTTTTTTCATATGAACCACTTGAAAATAATGTATATTATAACATGTACCATAGAAACCTTTTTGAAAACTTAGAAAACAGCGTTGCCGAATTCTCAGAAGTTGGGCACGTAATTGTACCAGGTTGTTTATATAGCCGCATAGGTAATAGAAGCGATTTTATCGAGTCTGATTCTGTATCAAAATGTCTTGTTTACATATTGTCAGATTTGTTTATATACGACCCGGACTACGTGATGCCCAGGCGTAAATCAGGGCCCATCACCATAAAACTATTCTCAGACAAATATTTTACTCAATTCCAAGAATTTACTCAAATTTTGAGAATTTTCTAAACTTGGGTAAAGTGTGGAGTTCTCAAACAAATTTCTTTCTTTTTCAAGTGATAAAATACTGAAGTACGGCATGTAGCTGACTTAAGTAACTCTTAACAGCGAAAATGGCTGCCCCTATGTTCGCCTGGAGATAGATAAACGCAGATGTCATTGTCAGTGTCGCCCTAGAGTGTTGACTTGTTTTATCCTTACGACGTTTGTTTACATTAACAAAAGGGACGGTGTAAAGTTAGTCCGGTACATGTGCCCCAGTGTATGTTCCGAGTCATTTATCTTATCTAATGTACTTATACTAATTTACTTGTATCTTGAATATCGTTTATTATATACATTATACATATTATATGTATATATTACTGACATCGGTCATGTATTCATGGCATTTTACAAGACCTTTGTAATTTGTTTTAAAAAGGTATCATGTTCCTACTTTTTTTATTTACCAGGGGTTTTAAAATTACCATGTTCCCACTTTTTGGTAAAACCTCTGGTAAATCAAAAAGTGGGTACATGATAAAGGTTTAAATCTATTCCCCTTTTTATACCACAAAACGTGGTGCCTACTTGATTTTTAACGTGTTTTATAACTCTTGGTTGGTTATCAAATAATTAACAATAGATTATGGTAGGAATAATATTCAAACATCAAAGTTAAGTGAGTCGGGACATAAATTGGGACATGTGTTCTGGACCAGATTTACACTGCCCCTTGACAATCTTACCTCATTTGAGAAAATTCTAAAGTCGTTTTATGGTCCGCGAGTTTTCAATTTATACTCAGATTAGTAAATTCTTAACTTTTGAGAATAAAATTTGTCTCGGAATTTTCCTTGTTTATGATCTCGGGCCCAGAAGACACCATAGTTAATACATTCGGTCGTCGTCTACTTCAATTATGTAAAATGACGGGTTTTTCGGGTCTGTAATGGAAGACCCAAAGGTGATGAAGTTGGTAGATATACTTTTTATAATCATCTGGGCTCTAGAGTAATTAATTATGTCCTTGTCGATAAGAACTGTTTTAACTTAATATCTGATATAAAAGTGTGTGATTTCAATGAATGGTCCGACCATGCTGCCATAGCTTTTTATTTGTAAAAGTAGAGAAAGTGGAACATGTAGAAGTGCAACAAGACTGTCAAGAGAGCGAATGTATCTGTATATATATGGAATGAATCAGAATTAGAGAGAATGAAAGCTGCCTTGAACGAGACATGTGACGTTTTAGTTGCTATTGTAAGTAATACTGAATCGGAAAATGTGACAATAAACGGAAATATTTATATACCGACAGTAATTTCTTTCATTACAGTTATACAGAAAGTTCGTTTTGTTGTATCAATAAAACCAGTGATCTAAGTTAACCCGCTAGCTGGCGTAGGAATACCTGAATATCTAAGAAACACTTTCCATGACCTTGTTACGACAGCGACTTGTCGGACAAGTATTCTCTGAACACATGAATGAATCAATAAAGAATAAAATAACACACATTCATTCCATATTTTTATTTCAAGCCATTAATTACCACAAAACAAATGAAAAATCACTGAAAGAAATAGAAAACACAAAACTAGGCCTGCATCTGTAGCACACTGTAGATGCCCATATATCATAGGCGGGGACATCCCGATAGTCCGACGGTTCGATAGTCCGACGGTTCGATGAACTCGCTGCAGAGGAGAAGCAGTGTCACCACGCAATTTGTAATAACGACACAATTTGTAATAAAAATTTCAAAATCAGAGAATTATTTTAAAAATAGGGGAAAATGTTTGGGATGACCGTCTTAAGACACAATTTGACCAATTTAATGGAGAAAAGATGGGTTTGAACCCAATAAGATGGCTTTTAAAAAGTTATTACAAATTGCGTGGTGACAAAGCAGACACTGCGTCAAATATTTAAGTGACTTTTTGTTCTGTTTAATCCTCTTGATAGCCATGAGATTTAACTGTCGGACTATCGGACCGTCGGACTATCGGACCGTCGGACTATCGACATGTCACCATCATAGGCCTATTGCGATAGATCTAGGTCATGTTATGAAAAGAAATACAGGCCATAGAAATGGAAATTTGCTTCGTAGTTACGTTGCTTGTAAGTAAGTTGAAAAGGGAGTCAGGTCTAGTGCAATTTTGTCCTGCATCTCTGATAAACAGCTTGCTTTTTCCGTCACCATATACTTTGTATATTTTCTCTACAATGTGTGTATATACGTTTATGAGAATAAACTATTGATTGATTGATATAGGCTATTCCTGTCAGAAACAATTAGTCACTCGCATCGCGTGAAATCGACTCTCAGTTCACCTCAAATCCTATCAATTGCTAGGCTAATTACCAGGTCCATCTTGTTTTTCACAACCTGTAACGTTAATGCCGAGCATAAGTGGTATTCATAGGTTTCTCAGTAAATTGACGGGATACTGTATATGATCAGCTGGTAAAAACTGAAGTCTGAATTGACATGGGTCTATTATAATTTATATGCCTTCACAGATTTTCCATAACGAACGTGTCGATAATTATCTTTTAAACAGAACAATAAAAGTTTGTTATTTCACAACATAATCTGCATTTGTCTTGTTTCAATTGATCTGAAGGATTTGCTAGTGGGCTAGCCTATATACTGAAATAGGTCACCTACGAAATGACTTACGAAATCGTCACCACTTCACAGTTCGGCATTTCCCAGCTGATTCAACGATTGGCAAAATATCAAATAGAATGGCTACTTCCAGTTGTCATCAACGAATATTAACAGTCACACTCAAACTTTCTGTGATATATTCCACTGATAAAATATCAGAATTCAAACGAAAATTTGTTGTAAACAACGATCATCTGTTGCTATCCAAATCGCACATGGTAGGCCTATCAGCCATTTGCACACGGCCCATTCGGGCAATTCTCTTCTGACACATTTAACCCGCCACTACTAAATGGTCGAATATTAAAAATCGTGAACTAAATCTGAGAATAAGTATTCAAAATTGTCCATATCACTAGTTTCTTTCGAGATGATAAAAAAAGAAATTAAACTTTAATTTCATTAGTATTTGAGATCAGAAAAGAGAACTACTTTTCATGTTAAAATAGCTGTTGAGCCATTACGTAATATGAAAACACCCCCCTTAATTGTTTAACAGTTCACAAGAACATTGAATGATATTTTCAACCCTTTCTGTTATAAAACGTTTAAGCTATGCGCTGCAAACAATGGCTGTAAGTATAAATACTGAGAAACTTTCGTTTGATGATCAGTGTAGAATTTTGTAAAGTTGAATTAAAGAAAATTAGCCCAAAGAATTCTTTTCGTCTTTATTTAAAAAAAGCCACGCCATGAATATTACATATTTATCAGTGGAAGATTTTTCTAAGTATTTTAAAGACCTATTCAGTAGTAATATAGTCCCATAACATAATGTTGAAATTGATAATGGTGAGTGATGTTACGAGGAACTCGACGTAAATATTACGGAAGAAGAGGTTTTTAAGGCATTGAGTAATGCTAAATGTAATAAGGCACCAGGTTTAGATACAGTGTTAAATGATTATTTTAAGAAGTTTAAAGATATATTTGTACCTTTGTTTGTAAACTTTTTAATAATGTTTTTCATTCAGGAATATTTCCTGAGGCATGGTCTAGCGGAATCGGGTCCGGTGAAGTTGCGCATCCGGTGGAGTTGCGCAGCTAAAGTTTCGTTTCACTTTCGCTTTATCGGAAGACGTCTCCGTCTTGTGCACCAGAAAATTATCCTGTGATTTTCAGAGAATACATTCTAAGAAAAGAAAACTAGTATGTACTAAAAGCATTTTAATTTTGAATATTACTCAAATCGGTCATGATGTGACGAAATATTTTGACTGAAAAGGTCTACTGCAGTATGAATATATTCAAGCAGCGGGAATTAGGTCAAACGACTCAAGGGAACCGTAATCGAAAACAAGTACATAGTTAAAATTAAAGTAAGAAATACCATTCCAATGAAACATCATATTTACTATTAAAAGAGCATAAAATGAGCTTTAAGATGCTCTTTGTTGGTTTAAATGGTCTGACCTGATTAATTTATCTAAACGAAGCAACTGCAAGCCTCTTGTGATTGTGAAATGATGAAATCGATATATTTGCAAATGACAACGAACCTCTATACTTATTGGAACTTATTATGAACAGTAAACAACCCAGTTGTATTCACTGCGCAACCCCACCGGACATGGCGGCAGCCTTTGAAAACAGTTAGATGGTATTTATTTGCAGTTACATTAGTGTTAAAACGGAATTTTAAAATTATTTTTATTGTAACACTATGAGGTGTGGGAGGAAAATACTTTAAGTAAAAGAAAATATTAACTTGGAAATAAATATAAACTGATAATAAAATTGGTGTGCCCTGTTATAAATCGTAACATGTATTTAGTGAGAAATACGGGCAGCTGATTTAGTTACACAATGAAATTCATGTTTTGGACAAACAACTTGTCAACACATAGCATCGAAAATAAATATAGAAATGAAATTTCGGCAATTGTTGCAGCTGCAAGGTTAAATAGGTCAATATCTGTCATCGTCATCCTCAGTAAACACATTTTGATTGTAATGTTAAATAATATAATGTACTAAACTTGTACTAATTTTGATGGTGTAAAAAGGTCACGGAAGGTGAAACTTTGACATATTTTGATATGCACAGCGCCAGTATTTCTTTGTTGATCAGAATGCGAGAGAAACTCTAGAATTCTGGTGCTCTGTGTTGTTCGGAATTGACCTTCGTATATAAGCACCAGGGTTTTAGAAGGTAAGAGAGACCAGCATAGAGAGATTGCCATTTTGAAACAAGCTACTGTCGCCTGTATGTGTTATTGATGCTACACTTGCTGTTCAATAAAATCTATACCATCACGAGCTGTTTATTGATTCTTAGTGGGTTACATTATACGTTTTGAATGATTATAAGGTAATCTTTTGTTTTGACAAAATTGTGGATGTGATTGTGGTTTTAACCGTATGTAAATCGACCGGTAAATGCCTGTGCGCAACTCCACCGGACAGCATCGTACCAGCGATATATAAAGCTAATATTAGCTTTATATATCGCTGATCGTACATAAAAAAGGCGACAAGAATGATCCAAATAATTATAGAGGCATCACACTTGTCAGTTGCCTTTTAAAACTATTCTCTTCGCTTTTGAATTATTTATATATCGCTGATATTAGACTGTTGAACTGGTAAAAAAATAATATTATCTGACTCGCAGTTTGGTTTTAAACCAGGTTTTAGAACCGGAAGCCCCGTTACTGTGGCAATATTTGCACATGTGTAAAAATAAATAGGTAAGTAAATTTTTCTCACGTATGCAAATGTGGCACATGAACGCGTTTACTCACATAAGAAAATTTACACGTGGAGCAAATTTGAGGTAGTGCAAAAGTAAATTAACTCATTTGCAAATTTGCACGCTATGCAAATGTGGAGCATGGACGCATATCAAAGTGACTGATTATTTAATAGAGGAACCTGGCTATATGCGCCAAGTCATTTCGTGATCACTCAACATAATATTGTAACGTTTCACCCTAGCGTGAACTACACACGCAGACACGGGTGAGTTACAAATATAAACAAACACGGGTTCGACTGCCCCTTTCGGTTGCAGATTTCTATAACCGGCGACCGGCTTACTCCTTCAGAAAATAAAACGACAATTAAATTGACTTTTGACACTGGAACATTTATTACAAAATAAATAAGAACCAAAATACGAAGACAACACAAAATTGAAGTGGTGACAAAAATAACAGGTCTAAAATTACCTGTCCGAAGGTCTAAGCCTAGGGACACTTGAACACGTGAAAAACCGGTCACATACCGGAATACATTTACTGGCCACACATTGCCAAATAAAATCACCAAAGTAAACTAATAACACTCATTCATATTTCAATCTTCCTAAAAATAAAGTATGAAAATGAATGGTAATTATTTTTACTTAACCCAAACTATTTCATAGGTGCCTCGTGCCCCGTGTCAGACCGACGACAAAAATTACCACTTTATAAAATTATAATATAAATTAACAAAAACATTAAAACATACTCAAGATACGCGAAAACACACACGACTAGTGTCCAAAATAGTCATTTAAGTTGGTAGAAGTGAATGATGGCAACAGACAGGAAGGATTAGAAATGATATAAAAATGAAGTTCACCTCACACGAACATATCCATAGAACGAAGGAAGGGAAATAGAGAGCGTAACATTGTGTCACACGTGTTTTATAATTGTAACACTTTCCGGAAGTACCCGAATAACTTAATGAGCCAATAAAATTCATAGAAAAGTGACCTCCGAAGACATAATGTAATCAAGCGGAACCTGTCGAAGCTTGCTATATTAAGACTGTTAAACGAGGTAAGTACTGTTAAAGTAAGGTAATTAGAAAATAAATGAGAAAGAAATAAAATTATAATAAACCAAATGATAGATCAAAGAAAAATATCAGCAAGAATAGACAGGTTCGTCACAATATTTGTCATTGCTGAGGAAGCCAGTATATTACATGTAATATCATGTTCGTGTAATCTACTTCCAGAGGACTGATGAGTTACATACTATTGAAAAAATAAATAGAAAAGTGGAAAAGAAATATGCAGTTCATATAGAGTTGATTTTTATTATAAATACATTTATACTTTGGCGTCCAAAGGAGAGGGGGTGGAGGATTTGGGAAAAAAGGACATCTAAGGTACTTATGTATCATCCATTTCTTTTGATACACATCAATATAAATTAAATAGATAACCTAAAAAAAATATATATTAGATACAATAAAAAGCAAGCAATTTGAATGAGAAGGGGTAGTCATGAAGCATGCAGGAGTATATAGGGGTGCACTGTTTACACAAAGTGAGTCGACCGCACAAAAGGAAGGGGTACAAATATCATTAATTGCTGACAATGAACAGTTCATAAGAAACATTTGAGGCATAAAAAGTACGATAATAACTAAAACAATAACTGCAGATTTGATGTGTAGCATGATAACAATAAATAAGATCTGAAAACAACAATTGTAGATTTGTGATGTAGTATTACAAATACGATTACTACAGTTATATATTATACAATAATAACAATAAATAAATGATACAAATGCATTGACTAAAACAATAACTGCAGATTTGAGGCGTAGCATGATAACAATAAATAAGATATGAAAATAATACCTGTAGATTTGTGATGTAGCATTACATTAGATGTAACACGAATACGATTACTACAGTTATATATTATACAATAATTACAATAAATAAATGATACGAATACATTGACAGGGGATTTATGTTGTGGTATGATAAAATTCATTAATATACAAACACGGTTTTTGCTATAGTATAATAACAGTAGATTACACACTAACAGGTGTTTTGTGTTTAGATATGATTACAATAGATAATCTGCAAAATTCTAGCAGGTGTTTTATGTTATATTGTGATAACAATATAATGCTACACAAATATAATTACTGCAATTATGAGTTATACTATGATAGATAAATATGCATATATACATTTATTTCGAAGACTAAAGTCATTTAGAACAAAATTTATAACTCACATTAATCTATTGTAGTCCTGGAATCGTTTACCTTTAATAATAAATTTTGGACTGCTTTAAATATTTGGATATTTTGGTTAAGTTGAAGGCTAGGATCTCCAAACAGAAGTGGTTCAGTGTTAAGATTAAAAGGTAGGGTCGAGATGTATTTATTGCGAAGTGTGATGTACAATGGAATTCTAAAAGGTAATGCCTATAATTCTCTATATTCCCACAATTACACAATGGACTATCAATAATATTTTTCGTAAATAAATGTTCTTTTACAATACTACATTTTAGGCGTAATTTAGTGTGTAGTATATGAGCTTTCCTGGTGCCTGTATAATAATATGCAGGAGGGGATGTTATATTTCTGGTAAGGTGATACTTCAGATTGGAAATTGTGGGGTTTTGTTTTATTTCATCTGGCAGTTCGTTCCATAATGAAATGGTAGCTGGTAAAAAGGAGTGTTTTGAAATTAATTTGCATCATATTATCGGATTGTCTAGTATTATGAGAGTGACGTTCATTTACTTTGGGGGGTACTAAACTATATAGATGTTCTGGTGAGGTGCCGCGTACCATTTTATGAAATTGTATAATTCTATGTTTTTTACGTCTTTGTTGTAGGGGTTCAAATCCAGTTTCTATATATAAATAGTGTCGACTGGTCAATTTTGTACCACCTGTTATTATTCTTGCCGCTTCAAGATTTATTTGCTCAATTTTATTAACAAGTTTCAGTGAAATATTGTCCCAAACTACATCCGCATACTCTATTATAGGTCTTATGAAGGAAAAATATAGTTTTTCGAGTGATTTTCTATCGATTATAAGTTTTAATTTTCTTAGCATATTTAATCTGTCAGTAGCTTTACAAAGTATTGAGTTTACATGATGAGACCAAGAACCATTATTTGAAAAAAATACACCTAAATGTTTCTGTGCGTCTACTTCTTTAATGGTAGTTTGATTGAAAACAAGATCGGGGTGATTAGTTGGGATACGTTTGTTACTAATCAAGAGGGATTCAGTCTTGGAAGGATTAAAATCAACAAACCACTGCTTGGACCAAGAGTAAATTTTTCTTAGATTATAATTCAAGATTTTGCTAGCAGCAAAAGGATTTTCAACAACTATATATACGGTAGTATCATCAGCAAATAACTTAATATTACAAGCGAGATTAAACGCCTTTTATTTATTATTGGCCTTGGATATGTTTGGTTAGCGCAATATGTTGAAAATTTTTTTTTTTTTTTAAATCAATGTAAAACACAATTAACTGATACTTTTATTCAGGAAATATACAGTTATTTCGAAGCATCGCCTAAATGTTTTTGATACAAATGCTTACCCGACACCTATTTCATGCAATATTATCTCCGAACCAGATTCTTTCAAATATATACTGTGTAAATTCCAATTATCTGTACATGAACTTTATATTGAAATTTAAAAGTAGATACACAAATGTGGTAAGAAGAGAAAGTGTCTGTAAAAAATGTTTTTTAAATGAACTAGAAGACGAATTTCAATTTATTTCAGCCTGTCTTTTGTATGCAAGAACTAAGATCATTATATATTTAAAAACACTATTGTCAGAGACCATCTATTTTAAGTTAGTTCAATTGCTTTCAATCAAGAACAAGAAAGCATTGTATAATGTATCAATATTTCTTGTTAAAGCCTTGAAATT
>BROG01001903.1:0-22628 GCA_030159075.1 Atrina japonica | reverse complement strand
TGACACTGGATGTTCACATACTCAGACGTTTTCAAGTGATTTTATATCATTTTCAAGATCTAGAGGAAAAGAATTAAATCAAGTTCGAAAGAAGAAAAATATTATTTTAAATCTTGACGCAATTGCACGATGACGATAATATATCAAAATATGAAACAGTGGGTTAAACAGTCAAAATACACAAAGAGAACGTTAACACGGAAAATAACCTGATACAAGGTTAAACAATGTAGAAAGTCATCTGTAGAAATCATATAGAGGGGGAACTCTAATAGATAATTAAATGTGCATTCAGATTATGAAACATTTTGATATAAGCTGGACAATATTACCTGTAAATAAGACGATTTTAATTTTTGTGTACAACAAGCTGGCGTAGGTTTAATTTCTTCTGACACAAAGGATTAAGTGTACTTCGCATTTTTCTACTTTTTTATTTGTATTTGATGTACAATAACAAATAAGAGCTATGCACAGGCACAGACAATCTTAAATTCCTATATATCTTGTGGAAATAAGGCCAGGTTCAATGCGGTGTTCATAAACAAATATTAGGATTAAGTTAATGAATTGCAATGGAAAGAGTGTCAAACCTGGGATTCTTCAAAATGTTTCACGGAATGCATAAGAATTTAAGAATGTGTCTGCCTGTGTATGTTTTTAATGTTATTGTATATCAATCTAAGAAGTAAAACAGGGAAAACACAGCTAATGTCCCTTTTGATAGTTAGCTATATACTTACCATCACACACACACACACACACACACACACACACACACACACACACACACACACACACACACACAACCACACACACACACACACACACACACACACACACACACACGTTTAAAGTATATAGCATTTTGATTTAATGTCGACTTTTGTCGTTGTGAGTTTTTTTTTATTTGTATATAATATTAAAATTACACTTGAATATATATGAAGATAAATCATAGCAGTATCAATTGTTAATGTGATTACCGTTACCAAAATGGCGTTGTATCACATTTGAAAAAAAACAAGACGTCCATTAAGTTTTCATGATCAACTGAGTGAATTACACAAAGTATTTTAGAATTGATTGTGTAGGTCTTAAACAAATGTAATAGATGTAAACAGTAAATTAAAATACTGCAGCAATGTCTCTACCGAGTTATACCAGGTGATGTAAAAGGTAACTTTATATCTTGAAGAGAAGAACATGATTTAAACAGCTGGTGTTTGGTGTATATGTTAATGTAATATACCTTACTATTAGTAATGATATACAACACAAGTGGATGACATTCCCGAGTCGAGTCTGTGTTAATATTTCATAATCATAATCGTTTTAAATTTTGTTATTACCAGACAAGAGGATTAAATTTGACAACTTCCGCAACATCAAAATATATCAACGTGTGACACGAAATGATAAATTGCTATCATTTCCGTATTGAGAGACAGGACTACTTATCGTTCATTCTAATTTTGTTATAGGCATTAAATATGTCCACTTGTATTCGTGATAAACTGTAAAATATCGCTGAAATAAGTCAAGCAGATGTTCATTAAATAACAATGTAAACACTTCTTTAGTAATTATTTGGATCTAAAAGAGATGAAGGTTTTTCGGTTAGAAATGATCTGTACGGTGATTTTATTTATAATTGTGAAGACATTGACGGCAAACCGAAAAAAATAAGATACGTGATATAAAAATCACAAAATGAAAGAAAGTTAATAAGACAATATACAAATCAGATGTAAATTTTGCACACCTTTGAAAATTCAGAGAAGGGGTTAGCTGTCATGGAGAAGCATGTATGTGATGCAACTCTAAATTAAAATACGCCAAAAAATAGTAAATATTTTGTCTTTATGAGTCAGGTCTCATTTTCGGATTTGATTTCAATTAAGGACAGATCAGCCTACTTATTCCCTTTGTTTTTTTTTTTTTTTTTTTTTTTGCAAATGTGTAGATGGTGCCAAAAATAAGACCCACCAAAATACTTCCAGAACGAAATAGATCAGGTGATGAAAACATAACAATACAGTACATTTTTGTATTGCTGTTGATATTAACTATATGCATATACATTAGTAATCTATCTGAAGTTATCATTTGAGTTTTAAGTAAGTGAAAAACATATACAGGTCAGACTAAGTTTTAGCTGACCTCTAACCCATTGACCTTTAATACAATACACGGTGACCAGCTACTAATTCCTATTCAATATGTGAATGGAGTGTAATTACGAAAAAATATTGATAAAAAATCGATGGAGTTAATTTTGAATTCGTGTTATGACCTCTTACATCATAAACTATACAGCAATGCGGATCAACTACTTCGTAAACTGTAGATATGGGATAAAGACCCTGTTTTGGAGGCTTGATCAGACATCAATTCTATATAGTACTGCAATCCACCGATTGACCTTTAGTGTTTACCTAAATATAAAACAATCTGATATACCAACGTATAAATCATTAAGATGTCCGGGATATAGGTACAGAAGTGATAAAAATGGACAAACACGGACCTCTGGAAATTAGGAGGTGGGCTTAAGTGTCATGGAGGAGTAAGCACCCCTTGTCGACCGGTCACACCCGCCGTGAGTTCAGTCAAATTAAATAATACCTGAAGAACGAAGTATCGTTATAATTGCTACAGACGTCTCAACAACCGCTATCGAGCAGGAAACTCTTCATTTCACTTAGTGAAACAGAGTTATCGAATACAAGACTATCATACTGACCGTAAAACAATTTGGGTTAATCGATGACCAATGGCCAATTGATGTATGACCTATCTACCAAATGGTTCTTAGGGCACTGGGCGATCACTATGTGCATAAATAACGGCATCACACCGAGTGACCTTTGACTTACGTTTTGATTATTTTGTTTTATGACCATCTCTATTTTTGTCTCCAAATTATCGCCTGAAAAAAATACCCCTGAATTTTCCTACCTGTAAAATGTTTTTTTTTTCAGGAAATAATTTGAAGAGATAGAGAGATGTTTATATAAAACAACTTTCAGATGCCATTTAAGGGGATTTAACGACATTTCTTGAAGAATAATACTATTAGTGCAACCGACTGTTTTGCAAATTCGGATTATTGCATATATCGTCAAATCTGTACAAAATTGCTAATGATTTATACTTTCCCCTGTTTTTCTTTCTCTCTGTCGATTACTATCATTCCGTTTATCTATCAGTATATTGACTGTTTCTATATATCGATCAAAACTTCCCGTTCGTCGTCTGCCTACTTAGTCCAACTTCATGCCATCATTGTTTATATTTTTGTCGCTTATCTGGCGCGCTATACTATCATAACACATGTGCCTAATTGCTAATTTAACAGGAAAAACACCTGCTTTGTTTACAACATGGGCGCAGACATTTTGGACACCTAACGTTGTGCGGAGGGTAAAATGAGCCCAGAGATCTGATTGGTCATTAATTGAAAAAAAATAGTTTTGCCATTAATGAGTGAAATTAAGGTGATAAAAAAGATACATGAATATTTGTAGTATTTTGGAAATTATAGGGTGACGGTTGAAAATTGAAAGGAAGGGGTCATATGGGAATAGATATTTTCCTTTGGTGCGGAATACTACGAGTTGTAAACAACTGGAAATTTGAAGTAAAAATGCAACGGCAACATATACTTTTGATTGCTTATTTTGTCATCAAAAATATTGATCCTTCAGCACAGGGTACTTATTTGACCCAGATTTTATAAACATGGGAGTGACAGTGACCTGAAGTTTTGTAATTTAGCATTGAGGCCTATGGAAAAATATTTGGTGGGTGTCTGTCCTATAGAGAAATGCACATTTGACACATGTAGGCTGGATGAAGCCTGAAAATAAGTCATTTTTCTCATTTGTATCACCTAAGTAGCAATTCATTCACTTTTACTCATACTTTTAAACAGATTTGAGGGTCTCTATAAAATGGAGCACCAGTTGGGGGTCCACAAGGTGCAAATTTGATAGGTGTGCTGCCTCTACACACATTATTATGCATTTGTGGCATATTGAGATATCTTAATTTCATCTGTATGTTTTATATTACACCTAGAACTAATATTTTACCATTTATTGGTCAAAATTCCATCTGTACTTGGAAAATTCAAGTATACCCCACCCTTTCCTATACAAAAATGCACATGTTCTTTTATAAAAAATCATATAGTTATGGTTATGCATAGTGACTAATTTTAGCAAAATATTTTGGAAATGATGTTTCTATTGTAAATTTTAACTCATTTGAATTAAAGTCAGACCTTTTTGAGGTAAAGGCTGGTTGATTTTCTTCATTTGAGGGCAAAATATACATACTGGACCATGTCATTTTACTCGTGCAGTGTATTTTGTACCTTTAGCTGTATATATGTACTGTGTCTGAAGGGTAAGAACCATCTCATTTTTAAGAAAATTGTATTAAACTGAAATTTCAGCATTTAAGTCTCATCAGTAAAATATTTCATCATGCCATATACACTGAAAACAGTAAAAAAATTAATTTAAATACCCCCCCCCCCCCCTTATGCTGATCTGTACACAAGAATTTCCACATTGTGGTTAGGTCATATTGTATTAAATTTGGGTTATAGATAATTTGTAAATAAAAAAATCTTTAGAAATAGGGCGTTTTAACATTTTTTTCATAATTTATCAACATTTTAACCTGTAAAAGGAATATTTCAATTTCTTAAATCCTGGAAATATTGTCCAATAAGAGATTTTTACCTAATTATCATGCTCAAGTACCTATAAAGATATTTACAAAGTATCAATTATATTTTTTTCTGTATTAACTCATCTAATATTCATTCAAGTTGCATGTTTTCATAAGTTTTCTAAATTTTCAGTCATGCATTTTTTGTTTGAATCACTTTTTTCACCCACCCCCCCTTCCAGCAAATGTCACTTAACACTCTCTTGGGGTCATACCAGACAAAAATTAACACATGATATTGACTTTTACTGGTTTCAAAACTTAGTATAATTAAAATTTGACTTAGTTTTTTATCTGAAACAGAACTATAAATATGTCATATCCTTTTAAAAGCAATTTGACTAGCATTTTGCACCATTTAAGTGTCAGTCATTTTAAAGTCAGACTTGGTTATTTGCCCTCTGTATTAAATTAGTTATATCATGAGACTGTAATTAAGGGATGAAACAAAACATGGACATGTCTGAAAATGATTACATGACATATTTTATATAAATGAACACAATAAGTCTATTGAAATGCTTTGTATGTAACGGTATCCCCTCCCACAAGTTTGACACTTTTATTAAGGGTGCACTTCATTCCTCATCAATAAAAGCAATTTGATGATATGTAAAATGACATGGTTTACTTGTAAGTGAGCTTCAGAAATTGTTCTTTACTTCTGGTGACTAATTGGTTCCATGCTCATCAAAAAATGATCCCAATTTTAGGTTTTTGTGAAGAAAATGGTATATTTTGTCACTTTTTCCATTATTAAGGGGTACCGCCTACCCTTATTTGGTATCATGGTCAATATTGGTAAATAATGGTGTGGAATCATTCAAAATAATGAAGTATATGTATAATCTCCGTCGAAAGCAGAGTACAGATGTCAATAATAATCGATATTTTTCGTGCTTACATGGAAACCGAAACAATCATGGTGTCTAATTACTTTCAGTTTATCTTCAAAGATGTTTACCGGATGAGTGACTATTGCAGACTATAAAAGGATTACTCGTATCCAAGACGAATCGTACCAAGACAATGTCCCAGATACACTGAATGACAAACCTCAGCCAACGACCTCGCACTCAATCTTCTGAGTTCGAGTTGTCCGGAACATTTATTACCCATGTATGTACTAGGTACGATTTGACCATGTATAAAACGTAGGAAACAATAGAAATATGTTTCATAGTATTCAGTGATCTTTCAAATTAAAATAGTTTTTACATCTGTAAAAGATTGATTCTTACATCGGACAATGTTTCCCGATGTGAATGCATAAACAACAATACTGTTCACATTTAAACCTTCAAATATAATGCAGTATGGCTTGTTATATTCATTGTTTTAATGTTTATTATATACCTTAGACAAATTCTGTACTAAAGAAATAATATTTAGAGTAAATTTAAGTTTTCTAGAGTCAAATATTTGAAATTCTATAGTTCACTATAGTAACTTAAGTTAGCTATACTTACTATAATAACAATGTTTTACTATAGTAATCCTTGTTCAGTAGGTTCTATTAACACTGATACATTGCTAAATTTTGTAATGCGCTTGAATGATGATGTAAGTCGTCGTATAATGTTTCTAAGCATTATTTTTTGCAGAACGGTTAGGTGGCTTCAGGATTTTCATAATTAATCTAAAAACGTAACTGAACTAGACATGTAAATGTACAGTATATATATATATATATATATATATATATATATATATATATATATATATATATATATATATATATATATATATATTATATATATATATATATAGCTTTAAACTTTTAAAGTGTTGTATTTTTTTTTTCTATAGTTTCATAGTTTCAATTTAAACATACTTAATTTTCATAGTTTTTTCTTGTAATTTTCTTTCCGAAATTTCTGACATTTTAGGGAAATATACTGAAATTGTTCCCAGAAGCATTGGACTGGCACGTTTGCCTTCTTCTTCCCTTCCTCCTCCTCATCATCATCATTTTCCTTTCCCTCCTCTTCCCCCCTCCTTCTCATCATCATCACCACCAGCAGCAGTAGCAGCCGCAGTAGCAGCAGCAGTAAAAAACCTTTGATGTTTACTATTTTCAGGCATCTACAAACCTGCCTAGTCTAATTATTAAATACATAAAGCAAAGGGATTCATCAAATTATAGTTGACATGCATTTATCTACACTTTTTAATGTTGCACTGTTAAATAAATAATGCACTTTCATGTTGAATTAAAACTATATATTATGTTTATATTTCTATTTAAAGGGACATTAGTTGTGGTTTTTTTTTTCAAAAATATATACTACTTAGTTTTTTGTTTGTTTATTGTTGTTTAACGTCCCACTAAAGAATATTTGACTCATATGGAGACGTCACCAAATGCCGGTGATAGCAAATCCTGACCTATGCTCGGCACTTACAGCCAGTGAGCAGTGAGGGTTCTTTAACGTGCCGACACCTACTGTGACACGTGACTGCGGCTCATCAAAAGAACAGGCAACTAACCTGCCGCAGACACGACTCGAACTCACTACCTCATGATCGAGAGTCGAGCGCGTTACCGACTGAGCCAGGTCGCATCTACACTACTTAGATTGATATACAAAAGCAAAAACGAGATATACATAGGCATATAAATTCTTATATCCCTATAGGTTTTTCTTTTTTTTTTTTGTTTTTTGTTTTTGTTTTTGTTTTTGTTTTTTGAATTCGCTTAACAAACAAGTGCAATTGAAATATTAAAACCCTACAATTTGTATATGAATACCACCATGGTCACATAAAGGGATATCAAATTTGTAAGACTGTGTATACATTTAATATGTAATTTCTACATCAAGTACAAGCAGTAAAAGTAGAAATATTTGAAATTTTGTTTTTTTTATAAACACAGCTTATGCTTCCGTAATATCACCGTTATTAAAAGAAACAATATTATATTTAAAACTGAATATTATTTACATTAGACTGGATTATATCTATAATATTCCTTCTTCTTTCATTAGCTTGTCATCGACGTTTTGTTATTTTACGCTTGTTTTAAATCTCCCGTGTACTACTATGCCATTAAACTTGTGTATCTGTAATTAACGTCAATAACTTGTTCTTTATATCACTTGATAAACACTGACTTTATAAAGGTCTGTATCGTATTATTGACTCAAGAGCGCAAGCTATACCTTGTGGTCTATTCAAGTAGATATGAAATAAACAAACACCATAAGAAGACAAAATATACAACCCTGTCATGTATTCAGTTACAGAATATGTTGGTTGCATAATTTAAATGCCATTACAGATCATATTACCATTCGTCTGACATGTTCATTTATAGCAAATAATAATTCACCAGTAAACGATCTCGCGAATCAGAATATTCGTCCTTGAAGAATACTTATTTCGTCTTAAATATTTTGAACAATTCATAATATATCCCTACTGTCAAAATCGTCAATGTTGATACACAACGGTTTGTTTTGCGGTTGCCAAACTAAGTACGTGTGTACCGCGTCTCTATGTATGTACGCAATGTACATCACGCAGTCGTACGAAGCAGAACTTGTGATATCCTTATTCACTGTATGTCCACTGTTCACCAGACATATGTATTATCTCCTGTACATCCTGATGATAAATAACAGTTTTAGTATGTAAATTAAAGCGTCAGCACAGTCAAACAGTAACTCAAGTTAACTATAGTTACTATGATAAAACTCTAGTAAACAATAGCTTTCTATAGTCATGTTTGTGCGAATAAATTCTATTGACACTGATGCATGTATGGATTTTGTATTTTATGCTTTCTTCCTCGAATTTGTCCGACAAAGGTGTGTAATAAAATGATTGACTATATTATTACAATTACCATTTTACACCTACGTTGAGGTCTATTTATGATCCGTATGGCAATATTCAATTTTCAATCCACTAGCTTTCTGTTTCAAATTTATTTTTCATTGTAGAACATAACTTCACTAATTTGTGCATATTAACTATTAAAAGGAAATATTCTTTAATATATAAATTCATGTTTATTGGTCTATGATGTTGCATTAGTTTTAAAGAGACGTTGGTCGATATTATCAAACCAACTTTATTCAACAAAATCGGTCTTTACAATTCATCGAATATTGTGTTAAAAGGCGTTGCTATTTTCATATAAATATAATGATTTAGTTTTTGATGTATTTATTTAAGGATTGTTTTCATATTTTGCATTAGATATAAGAATTTTTCCCTTGGAAAAAAATCTGTGCAGCACGATTTTTTTTCAATGAGCAAATGCTTTTATATCCAATGATTTTTTTTTTAAAAGAAAAAACAAAATCCTTATATTTATATATACAGTAACTGTATATAGGGGCCACCAAAGGGACCAGAAACAGATTGGCGTTTATGTTTCGGTAACAGGTTAAATTTAGTTGAAGTATGCAGCCATGGTACTTTTCAACCCTGGCCTCTATAGATCATTAATCCGTATATAGAAGTGGCGCTATAGTAGGTTTTCCAGTAAATAACTGTTTTTGTGAGGCTGTAGTCGACTGGATAGTTAGTTTATTGCATATAATAGAATATGTTGGGGTGTTTACCATATGACGAAACAGATGATCATCTATGTGGCACGAAAAGTAGTTCTCTTTTCTGCTCGGAAATACTAAATTGATATAATTTTTACTTTGTTATATCATTTTGGAAGAAACTAGAATTATGCAAAACCTGGAATACCTTTTCTCAGACTTGGTCTGTGGTTATTGATATTCAACCGCTCGGTGAAATAGGGTTACATGTGCCAGCAGATAATTGCCCTCTCAAATAGCGGCGAATAGGTGGTTGACAACTTGTCGATGGTTACAACGAATTTCCGTTTGAATTCTGATATTTTATCAATGTAATATATCCCTGATGTTTGAGTGTGATTTAAGATAAGGGGGGCAGCTAATTTTCGTTCGTAAAAATTAAAAGTAGCCACTTCAGATAACAGTTTTTACCAATCAGCTAAGAAATGCTGTAGCGACTATTTTGAAAACATTTTAGCTTATAACCTACTAGCAAATCCTTTAAATCAATTGAAATAAGACAACTGCAAAATATGTTGTGAATTAACAAACTTGTTAATGGTCTGTCTAAAGGTTAATTATCGACAACTTCGTTACCGGAAACCTGTACTGTAGGCCCATAATATATAGATTCTGCCACGTTAGTCAGTTCGGTATTCATTAGATGATGATATGTTTTATAACATGAACATGTTACTTATAAAGATAATCCCATCAATAACTCTATTACTGAGAAACCTATGAATACTACGATATCTTATACATGGTATTTACATTGCAGGTTGTGAAAAAAACAAAAAACAAAGAGTCTCAAAATTAGCAAATGTTCGATATGAAATATGAGATTGAGCTGACTTACTGTGAGAGACGAATTGTTTCTGACAGGATTATTTGATATTTCATATACAGAGGTAAACTACTCACTGACAAATTATTGACACAGAGATATCGAAAACCGCGTTTAATGACAACGCTCCGCAAATTTTACGGTCGGTATAATAGTCTTGTTTGCGACTACTCTGTTTCACTAAGTGAAATGTTGAGTTGCCTTTTCGTTGGCGGTTGCTAAGACGTCTGTAACAATTGTGACGAGGATATACCCCTCACGTGTTTCATTGGACTTGACTGTGGACTCACGGCGGGTGTGACCGGTCGACAGGGGATGCTTACTCCTCCATACCACTTGATCCCACCTCTTGGTTTCCAGAGGTCTGTGTTTGTCCATTTATATCGGATGTCCTATCTATGTCCTGGACATTCTATTGATTTATACTTCGGTATCTGATTTTTTCTATATTGTAAATACCATTAATGTAAAAATCACTTATTCAGAAGTATAAATATTCAGGATTCCCAGGGTATAATACACATATCTGGTGAACATTGGACATATATTGAATATATATATATATATATATATATAATATATATATATATATATATATATATATATATATATATATATATATAATATATATATATATATATATATATATATATATATATATATATATATATATATATATATATATATATATTATATATATATATATTATATATATATATATATATTATATATATATATATATATATATATATATATATATATATATATATACATATACATAAGTATACCAAAAGTTCAACTTTGTGGGACTGTATGACATTGCGTACATACATAGAAACGCGGTAAACACGTACTTAGTTTGAAAACCGCAAAAGTACGTTTTCTTCAATCAAAAAGGGTATCTACAAGCGCCAGCCTTGTTGAAATATACCACTTAGATTTTTATCAGTGCAAAGTGTTCGAAAACATATGTAGCGGGAAACAACTCTTTAAAGTTTACATATAAATTATTCTTATGTAGATCAAGACACAGACATAAGTACTTAATGAGGCAATAGATGCGGTTTCTTTAGCAAGAAAAAAATATACAAACACATACCATCGATAGCAAATTTTTGGCCAGTTACAACTATGATATTTTCGGAAATATGCACCAACAAATAAACTATCAGAAAGTAAATAACAAGGGATGTGAAACTCAGTCGATATCAGTATCGATGATTTTGAC
Source organism: Atrina japonica (assembly GCA_030159075.1). Classification (NCBI taxonomy): domain Eukaryota; kingdom Metazoa; phylum Mollusca; class Bivalvia; order Pterioida; family Pinnidae; genus Atrina; species Atrina japonica. The sequence continues at coordinate 11,269 of BROG01001903.1, read as the reverse complement.
TGCAAGGGCGTATTATGAATTGTACAAATTATATAAGATCATTCTCCAAGGACGAATTTGTTGATTTTTTGTATAATATTTGCGAGATCGTTTACTAGTAAATTATTCTTTGCTATAAATGAACATGACAGACAAATGAACGATGATAATAGGATCTGTAATGAAATTTTATTTATAGAATTAACACAATATATATGAACCATCAGGCGAATCTATAACTGATCAACTCGAATACACAATCGATTCCTCTTAGCATAATAATATTGATGTACCCGACTTCCAGTATACAATATGTGGTCTGCTCTCCTATATAGCGTGGTCTTAAAACATAGTCTCAACTGTTCTAAGCTTGATCTGCCTCTTCTGGTGGGGGCGCCCTCTCACGGAACTTGAGTATCTCTTGGTCATTCTGTTGCTCAGCAAACAAGTGCTTATGACTGAGAGCGTTCGACAAGTTATCCACTAGCAGATAAATACAAGGTGAGGAATCATCAACAGGAGCCATGGGCAGAGACACATTATAATCACTGGCTGGATTGTCATCACAGTTGGCAAGGGGAGTGTCACTAAGTTCAATATTACTATCGGTCTTGGGTACTGGGACTTCGGAGTTTTCCTCCCGTTGCCTTTCCGCTAATGCTCTGATAAAAGCACATGCTGAAAAAAGGTCACTGTCATCATCTAGACTAACATCAGGTGTGACGGCTTTACAAACAATCGGATCCGCCATAACTCTGTCACCCGCTAAACCATTGCCTAGCAGCAAGGAAACCTGAAGACTATGTCGCATACCTACGATAACAGATCCAGTGATTAAATTTGACTTAATATAAATTCTCTGTAGGGGAACATCAATGACACCTAGCTCCACACCCTGTAATACAACACACCCTCTAACAACAAAGTCTGGACACCAGTATCTCGTAAAATCTGAACAGGTAAAGCTTCTCTAGACGCACCGACTGACATATATGCATGGGACACATAGGCTTATACTCTACCATAGAATCAAGGAAACTGGACTTACTATAACCCTTAACATCAGGGATAAAACAGAAGGCTTCCAACCACCCTAAATTGCAGCACGAACATTTGGATTTGGTTTTCCATGGTCTTTCACTCTCTTAAGTCTCCAACATTCAACAACAATATGAACTTTTTTCTGACACTACACATAGATAGGTGATGATCCTATATCTCTGTGACCTTCAACACGTCCAGGTTTTAGACTGGGAGTAAGACCACCTATGGGAGGTATTTTGGCTGTGAATTGGACTGAGAAAATGGCGTTGACTGAGGCTCTAACTGACAATTTTAAGCACTAGTACTCAAAGATGATATGGGGATTATGTGAGAGCATAAATACCTGACATAACTGCCGCTTCATTTTTTTCATACTTGTATTCTAAGCAAGTTCTCAAATCTTGATGTACAAATAATTGAAATATTTCGACATGGAATACATTTTCTAAATTTTGTTCACACTTGTTGAACGTAACCATTGTCAAATAAATATTTTTTTCTAACAAATTCTACATAAGTTTCTGTGTCAAATTTCTTATAACTTTTATATTTGTGTCTATAAGCTTCTGGTATGATTCATCAGCATTAAATCGCTGCTTCCAGCATTTCATAGCAAGACCTATTACCTAGATTCAACGCCGAATAAACCTCTGCCGCTTTACCTATTAACACACTTTGTAGCATAGTATACCAAAACATTTTCGGCGCTAAGCGTGTATTTTTCGCAGCGACTAATTTAAACCTGACAGTCAATGGTTGTCCTCTTCAAATATAACACATACATTTAATTAAGAATGTAATATTGATGTGAACTACTTTCGTATAACTTACCGACTGTGAATTTACGGCGGAGTTGACCGTTCGACAGTTTAATATAAGTCCTCCATAGCACCTGATCCCAGCTCTTGGTTTCCAGAGGTCCGTGTTTTTACCAGATTTGTATCTATATCCTCAACATCCTAAAGATTTATACTTTGGTATCTGAGATTTTTTTTATATTCCAATATATAAAATGTGATCAGCTTTCGTATAACTTTAGCCAGTTTTCTTGCGGAAGGTCGGTGGTATTTACCCGGGTAATCGGGGTTTCTCCTCCACCATTAAAAACTGGACGCCATCATATGACTCTTGGCTTTCTAAACTTGATCTGCCTCGATATCTGTCCGTCTGCCCGTATATATACCCTAATGTTAACATATCGACTGTTATTTCCTTCATTGCAAGTATACAGACCGGTTGCATTTATATGTAATGCTTGGCACACAGCTGTTCAGCTGTTACGTCATATGAAAACCACCCACTGAAAAGTTAATTATGTAGAATGAATTTCGTATTCAGCTTACTGCAGATTCACAGAAAATGGTAATATGTATAAATATAAAAATTGTTTTTCATTTTTGGAAAAACATTCAATATACATGCAATGACTCATGGACAAAACCAATGTCTTCGTACTGCATATATTTTATTTCCAAGAGCCATTGCAGTTATACTCCATGTTTTTCAAAAATGATAACCAATCAAAAAAGAATTGAATTTCACATATACATTTTTTATATATCTAATCTTAAAAGCCACACATTACTACAAAACAAACAAAAATTACAGTAAGAAATAAGAGGCATAAGACCACATTTACATTTGTAGCACACTCTATAGCCTACAAGCCCATATCTCGATATATCTAGGTCATAATATGACCAGAACTGCAGACCACCAAAACAAAAGTTCGCTTTGTAGTTACAAGTATAACTAGTCTGTTGAACAGTAAATCGATAGTTAGGCCTAGTGCAACATCGTCCAGGATCTCTGATAAACTGGTCGATCCGTTTGTCTTCACCGGATATTGCTGTCAGCATCAAGTCGTCACTCGCATCGTGTGAAATCAGGTCATGTGATGTACCTACGTAAGTTACGTACAAATCAGTCATCATGGTTCCCAGCTGATTGGTAAAAAATGTAATGTCAAATAAAATGGCTACTTTCAGTTGTCATGAACGAATATGAGCTGCCTCCTTTCTCGTAAGTCATACTCAAACTCTCTATGGTACATCCCATTAATTATATATCAGAATTAAAACTCAGATTCGTTGTAAATACATTATACAGCACAGACATGGGCGCGGACATTTGCATTTTCAATTCTCTACTGACACAGTTAACCTTCCTGCACCAAGCAGTCGAATATTTCAAAAATAAACTCTGCCAATATAAAACACCTCATATACCAAGGTATAAATGTATCAAATATCCAGGACACAGATACAAATTCGACAAAGATGGACAAACGTGGACCTCTGGAAATGAAGAAGTGGGGTAAGGTGTCATGTATGAGTATGCATTCTCTCAACTGCTGTGAGTCCATAATCAATTCCAAATGAAGTACGTGAGTAACGAATCCGTTTCACAATTGGTAAAGACGGCTCAACAAATACCAACAGAAAGGTAGTTCAACATTTCACTTAGTGAAACACAGTACTCGCAAACAAGATTATTATACCGACCGTAAAATTTGTGTAACGTTGACATCAAACGCGATTTTCGATATCCTTGTGTCAATAGTTTGTCAGTGAGTAGTTTACATCTGTTTGTGAAATGTTCATATGTTGAACATACCTGGCATATCGGGTCATAAGTGAAATATAAACTTCACATGCGGGTGACTTTGGGATATTACTACTTAAATATGGACAATTTACGATGGGAAAGCCGAAACGTCCCGTTTCTCGTATAGCGTAGTTGCGAATTCCCCGTCTGTGTTTATAGTAAGTGAAATCATTCAAAACATTAATTACGGCATCACGATGGGAAAACCGAAGTCGTCGCGCTTGTCGTGTAGCGTAGTTGCCAATTCCCCCTCTGTGTTTATAGTAAGGAAAGACATTCGAAACATTAAATACGGTATCACTAAATACTCGTGCAATTATCACGAATACCCGAATAACATTAATAACTACTACGGGTATATTCATAAACGAGTCAGTCATAAGGAAAAATGAAGTACCAATTAATACGCATAGCTTAAGTCCACTAGAACACGACGAATTAGATATGCCATGGTCTCAACATGAAGATCAATTTCCAACCCCAAACCAGAAAAGACCAGGTGTCCGGAAGGAGTCAGCATCCTCTGCTGACATGCCACACCACTCGCAAATGTTCCATGGAAGCCTTTCTAGTATGATGAACTGGTCAAATTCGGTGAAAAGGTCAAGTTTGATGAAGAGGTCAATTTTGGTGAAAAGAGGAATTGCAGAAAGGAAGTCACTGTCTGTGGTCGTGCTCCAGAATATTATCTAATATTATTGAGAGGGGTACTTCAAAATGTTTAAAAACCCCGTATCGACCATAAGACACTTAAATGGCGATTTCAAGCGTTCAACAACGTAACCTTGTGCAATAATAAAACATTCATAAGAAGAGCATGTCCTGGCATAACGTATACGTTGTGAAATGAAAACGTCATGGGCAGGAGAAGATGGAATACTAATGTAAACAAAAACACGTGTATGTGAAACATTGATAAATAAAATTTCCGTGCTCAGTTTTGAATTAGTCGCCCCTTAACACTCGCAACTTTATATACATCACTGCGCAAACATCAGGGATATTCCGAGATTGAGATTTTCCGTACTTTAATAAGTTTTGATTATCAATATAATTAATTGTAATTAAAATGAAATAAAATCCTAATAGTGTTATGTGTGGAACTCTATTATTTCCTTTTTGTTTTGTATTGCAACGTCTGTATTTTTAAAAAGCCCTTTCATCATTTTGTGAGAAATATTATTTTATATCATTTTGCTGTTGTATTCTAGAATCAGTCTTTTAAGTATCAGCTCTACTAGTCTTTCTATTGATCCAGTTTTCTTGCAGAATAATTGACATCCCATCACTGGTGTTTTATGCCCAGGTTTATCTTCTCCATCATTCTAACTATCCGCCACTATGTGGCTGAAAGTTGTTGACTGCGGCAAGCATATCATTTATACAGAACACAAATGCAGACAAAGACGCATGTTTTTGCATATTCGATTGCATTTGCTTTTATCTGAGCATATTCGTTTGACCCTCATGCTTAATGTCGCAGCCCGGGTGATACGAATTTTGTGAAAATACATCTATCAGTTGATTTTACATAGATATTGGTAAAAATGGTGCCATTTGTATTGAAACATTTCTATCAAGAAAGACTATAGAGCTATTTGAATTTCTGGAAAAGCGCGTCTATTCGAGCGTGTGTTCTTGACCCTTTCACCCCTTAATATTTGAATGATATACTCTTTCTATTGTTTATGACATGTCTACCATGGTTTGTAAGGTTGAAAGGGTTGTTGGAGGTTTTTTTTTTGGAAAACATTTTGAAAAGTATTTTACGTCACAATTAAAAATGCTTTGTATATATTCTGGCGGCCAGTTTTTAATGGCGGATGTTAGAATCCTGTTCCAATACGCCGTTATCGTGATCCGGAACGGTTCAGAAAGTACATGGTGCTGAGTCTGTAACTTTTAACAAACTCTAGGAGTTTTTATAGTGGGAAATAGGGAGAAAACAAAAGAGGTGTGAATCATAAGGAATAAAAAACAAGTGTCGATGCGTGGTGCTATGTTGTCAATCGGATTCCATAAAGAAAACAAAGCCAGATAAATATACATGGATGGTTATCATTTAGACCGTTTCTCAATAAAATAATACACCTACGATTTCAAGCGTATTTCTATGATACGCCATCCGATTCCTTTTCATGAGCCTCTCTCTCATATGCTTCTTAAACAATATTGTGTTGGAAATAATAGATTTAAAATATAAAAAAAAATATCAGATACCAAAGTATCAATCAATAGAATGTCCAGGACATATACACAAATCCGGTAAAAATGGACAAACACGGATCTCTGGAAACCAAGAGGTAGGATCAGGTGCCATGGAGGAGTAAGCATCCCCTGTCGGCCGGTCACACCCGCCGTGAGTCCATAGTCAAGTCCAATGAATTACGTGAGGAGTGTATCCTCGTCACAATTGGTACAGAAGTCTCAAACAAGACTATTATACCGACCGTAAAATTTGCGGAACTTTGACATTAAACGCGGTTTTCGATATCCCTGTGTCAATAATTTGTTAGTGAGTAGTTTACCTCTGTATATGAAAATGTCATATGTTGTACGCGCCCTGGCATATCGGATCATTTGTGAAATATAAACTCCATATTCGGGTGACTGAGGGATATTACTACTTAAATGTGGGAAATTTACGCTGGGAAAGCCGAAATCGTCAAGTTTGTCGTAAAATGTCTAAGGATGAAGCGTGTTTGTTTGACTCTGTTGTATCTTTAATTTTTATTTCGCTGGGATATATCGCATTGACATATGTATGAAAATTGTCATTATTAACTGACAAAACTTCGTCGATATATCTAAATGTCAAATTAAAAGGACACCGCTAGCTTTTTCTTCTTTTGATTCAGCAGTTTCTGAATGAAGTCTGCTTCGTATGAATAAAGGAACAGGTCGGCCAATGAAGGGGCACAATTGGTAAATAGAAATAGAAATGCCGACAGTTTGTTGAAAGACCACGTCTCCGAACATTAGAAATTCATTGTCTATTAGAAATTCCAGCATGTGTTTATATCAACTTCAGTGTATTTATGTGTAGAATCAGAGTTGTCTTTGACGAAATAAGTATCCTGGAAGCCAATCACTAGATATTTAAAGTTTCGGGTATCACCTTTAGTGAAAAAACAGTTGTCTATGATGCTAAAAAGTATTTATTTTAATTTTTTTTATGTGGAATAGTTGTGTAAAGAGTCATGTTTTGATACTGTGAATTCGAGAAAAATGAGTGCCTTCAAATTTTCTAAATGCTGTTTAAAATGTTTAAGTATCCATATCTGATTTACACCGCTTCTGGAATAAGCAACTGTACAGAATTGTTGAAGTTTCTCCTTAACGGCTGTCGGTATCTTGGTAAGGAGTAAAGATAAAGGTTCGGTAGAGCATTTGCTGGTTCCTGCTATGTATATTTGCTTATATGGGGTTTTATGAAGTTTGGGTATCTAATATAAATGTGGTAGCTCGAAATCAGTATCCGTTGTAAGTATATCAAATGAGCGTAATACGGACACGTATTGAGCTTGGATTTTTCAACGAACACAAGAGATTTCCGGGGGACATTTGCGGCGGTGTGGTCACTGGCAGGGGTGCTGACTTCTTCCGGACACCTGGTTCATCTCCTTTGGAATTCGCTATTCGCTTCATATTGAGCAGAATTTTGTGAAAATACATCGATCACTTGATTTTACATAGATATTGGAAAACATATGGTGCCATTTATATTGGAACATCCAGAAAGTCAGTAGAGCTAGTTGAACGTCTGGGAAATCACCACTATTTCAGCGTGTGTTCTTAACCCTTTCACTCCTGAATATATGAATGATATGCTATTTCTATTGTTTGTGACAATTTTACCATTTTTATCGCGGGAAATAGGGAGTAAACCAAAGAGGGGTGGATCATAAGTGCTGATGCGAGGTGTCATGTTGTTAATCGAATTTCAGAAAGAAAAATAAGCCACCTGGTAATATCCGTTTGGGATTTACAATTATTTTACATATTGGAAGAGATGTTTTATCTACCTTTCCACCGAGCTTGAGGTTCTCAACGAACTTTACCTTTTCAGCTAACTCGAGAGATTTCCGCAGGACATTTGCGGTTGTGTGGTCACTGGCAGGGGCGCTGACTCCTTCCGGACACCTGACCCATCTTCTTCGGAATTCGTTAGTGTTCCACGTGTTGAGACCTTTTGGATATCTGTATTGTCGTATTCTAATGGACTTTGAGTTTCTATTATAAAATAGTACCTCCTAATTTCTACTTCATACCAAATATTTTCCCCTGGAGAAAATTGTATCCTCTATACAATGTTGCAACTCATAAAACGTACGTGAAAGCGTAGGGCCTATCTAGTGTGAAGTTGGAGGCAGCCACTGATGTAAACTTTGAGCGAAGCCATGGAAATATACCAAGCCAACAACTCCAACATATAGGAAAATATTAAAGAGTTTACATTTTAGTTGTGGGAAATTTTGTATTAATCTGAACTCTATCATTTATCAGCAGACGATGAGGAGTACTGTATGAACTCTACATTTTGTCCAAATTATGCATAGGTCAAGTTTGGATAAAAGTCATTTGACAGAAAGAGGTTTGTCATTGGATCTCAGAAACGAGGTATTTACCAGCCAAGAGACCACCGATCTCTACAAATAAACTGGCACAATTCCCCATAAAATCAGGTAGATTAGATTCCAGCCGGCTCCAAGCTACGTCAAAGAGAGAGAGAGAGAGAGAGAGAGAGAGAGAGAGAGGGAGAGAGAGAGAGAGAGAGAGAGAGAGAGAGAGAGAGAGAGAGAGAGAGAGAGAGAGAGAGAGACTATTGGAGCGTTCAAAGCTTGATACTTTAACCACTCGGCCACCTTCGGATATCGAGAAAAAACACTGACCTCCGTTATAATGACCGTTGCTCATTACAGGGAGTTAAAACCTGGCAAAGATTACTTCAGTATAATATTATTAGCTGGTACCGAAATACCAAGTACTAGATTAATGTATACCCTCGGGGACTCAAACGGTCCACCAGACAACGACGTAGTGGTTATCAATATTATAAACGTAATACCAATTCATTAACTCTTGAATACACACTTACTCCTGTTATAATGATCAATGCCCTTTACAATTCAAACCTGTACGTCTTACAGATTAAACTTGATCTGAACAAAAGGGTCTATTTTAGTCCAAAATTTAAATTTGCAAACAAAGGTATAATCGATTTATATATTGGCAATGTTTTAAATACAAAAACATCCTGTGTTTCGTCATATTTAAATTACGTACCACGTCTTGTATTTCATGTAGCTAAACTTTAATACTGTATCCAAGTTATTTAAATACAAACAAGTTATGCTGTGCCTAACTATCACATTTTCAATTCGCCCCCCTTCAAATACAAAGTAATAGGACATGTCACAATCTGTGACATTTCTATCGTTGAATCTTATATCTTACTTTAAAAGGTTCAAGTTACAATGAGGCCCGTTCCTGAAATTGGCGACAAAATTTCAGTTTAGTTATAAATTATGCCGATAATAATGCCAGACGATGGACAAAACATGAGGACGAGGAACTAAACACTTTGTCTGAATTGTTGAAAACTGTACGGTGTTTGATGAAATATCGAATAAGAAAGCTTAAAGGAAGTAAAATACTCCCTGTCCTTCTGTGTTAAGGGACCCAGAAATGATTGTCAATATAAAGAGGTTACATTGCCATTATGTAATGGTCCCAGCGGAGAAAACCTCAAATAACAAAGTGTTTTGTTGCAAGGCGCAGTACTACAATTGCCTGTTCGTAGAACTAGGGTTTAAAACATATTTTGGTAACCCTACATGCACACGTAGCCCACATTAAAAGGACGCAATCCTTTTAGTTTTGTTATTGTTTAACGTCTCATTCAAGAATATTTCACTCATATGGAGATGTCACCAATGCCGGTAAAGGACTTCAAAGTTCACTACAGGTCATTGAGCAGTGATGGTTCTTTAACGTGTCGGCACCAACTGTGACACGGGACCTCGGTTTTTACTGTCGCACAGGAATTCGACCCGCTCTCGGCTGGATTAGAACTCGCCTCGCGCTACCGACTGAGCCAGGCCGACTCATGGAACCCTTCGAAATCAAACATTACACGTCTTTGATATACTTAAAGCCGATACTGATTATGAGCTACTTATCGTCAACTTTCTATATCTAAAGGTGATATCATTTTTTTTGGCCTACATATATCTCGGTGATGATCGAATATACCAGCGCGTGTTAAACAAACGAACATTTGATATACCTATAAGTGTAAAACTCATATATTTTACGGTCGGTATAGTGATCGTATTTGCAGTTAGTGTTTCACTGAGAGCAATGTTGAACTGCCTGCTCCATAGTGGTTGTGGAATAATCTTCTTTATCATTCCTCAGTCATTTCGTTTGAATTTAACTATGAGCTCACGGATGTGGACAGTCGACAGGTAATGGTTTCTCCTCCATGACACGTGATATCATAGATCCATCCTGTCTGTGCGTTAAATTTTCACCTGATTTTATACTATTCCTTAAAAATCCTGACGATTAATACGTTGGTATCAGTGATTTTTATATAAAATGTCAAGAATTCAAATACCATCTAAACTTACACGTATAAGTCACTTTTATAAAACAACGGTTTCACTTTTGATGTTACTGAATTATTGGACTTAATACGTCGGGACGGATCAAAAAACACAGTGAGCTACTCATGTGACCTATAACAAATTCCAAACATGGTCTAAACCAAGGAAGGGAGTTGAATAATAAGGAATAAAAACAAGTACAAGTGCAATGTTGTATATCGAATCCCAGAAGAAAGATAAGAAAGTGGATGGATAACATTTAATTTTAACTGCTTCCAAATACAAATAATAATGAACCTACATTTACGATTCAGTGAAGCTTATACATATTCTACATCGCCCAAGCCCCTATTATGAGCGTCTGTCTCATTATATATATTTTTGGTAAACATTAAACATTATAATAACGACTGCAGCGGCAGAACAGAACAAGTCTAGCTATTTCCCCTGGCTGCTTACATGATGCCGAAAGTGCGTTTTCGGACGACAAACTGGCATTACAAAAGACTTATTTACAAATGATTTAAACAATAACATTTTAAAACTATATTGCCTTTAAACATTAGAAAAACAGATTTCAAAAAAATATGTTTTTATTTTTACGACATGCTGATATTAGTACGGAAATTCGAGTTGTGCGGTAGATTAAAAAAAAAACTTAGGAGCCAACATCCTTAATTAAAGGAACATTTCTTTTCAGTCTTTGATTTACTACAGAATGTTTGTCACGGGTTTTGTTAGCTGGCTGAGTGCCAGAGACTGGTATACAATTTATTTCCTTTTGTACCTTCATTACCTGGATGTATTGGTGTAAAACATGTCATTGACGCTGAAATTTCCATTGGTAATAAAGTATAGAACACTACATGTTAGAGTTTTGGATTTTGACACTGTAAATTAATATGCTGTCTATTCAGTGAAGTATCCATGTTCCCTTGATGCGATGCTAGGTGTATTAAGGGACACTCTAGTCTCATGTCTGTCTCTCAGCGATCGAGTCTGGGCTAGAAATAAAAATGATAATTTAA